>JAAGVU020000008.1:22366841-22381805 GCA_011763525.2 Mormyrus iriodes | reverse complement strand
GCAGGCGTGCATCTCATTTGCACAGTCTCTTCGAACAATAGTTGTTTTTCATCAGTGTGATGTGAGTTTGTTGACATTGTACAAGGACCTTTTTCTTGTGTATATGTATATATGTATGTTTGTATGTGTGGTTAAATGAAAAGCATTTTCTTTTTCAATATTACTGCTTGGTTTTTGACTAACATTAAGGTTTCCTTCTATGAACTCTGTTTATTTTGTCTTTAAGTGTTCTTCTGAACTCTGTCCATCTTAAATTAGCCAACACCTCATTGAGTGGATTTTATCCAAGAACCCCCTTGTGCACGTTGTGAAAGTTGTTTGCTTCTTCAGAGATCAAGAATCAACAAACTTTTTCCATTCTGCTGTCCTCAGGCTGCCATCAGCATGCTGGTGAACGGCAGAAGTCTCATTTTGTTTTAAATAATGCAGCTTGTAACTCTGCAGGCCATATGCACATTTGCGGCTAATTATAACAAAACTGGATCACTGAGAAAGGTGATATTAGCTGGCAGGGCCCCGCATGCAGAGGCATTAGCATTTAACCGATTACGTGACGACGGGGCTTGGGCCAATGAGTCTGCACAGAATTTAGGCCACTCAACTAGCCTAACATCTTGTGTTTGCGGGTTTGGCCGCTTATAGACGCCCTTTGCTGGCATGCTAATGAATGTGTCCCTAGCTTTTCATGTGTCTTGGGGAATGGCACCATGCTTAGTCCATGTGTGAGCTTTCTTGGCGACAAAGTGATTTCGCCTTGCCTCTGGCTGGGATTTCAGAACCAGTCGTACAGAGACGCCTTTGCTGGGTTGTTCAGCTTTGCTTGGCCAGACTGTTGTATTATGGCTGAGAGCATCTTGGAACAAGCAGCAGTCTGTCTGAAGTGTTTAGCTGGAGGCTCCAGCAGCTGATCTGCTGGGAATGAAAAGGCCTGTTGGTGCCCTTGTATTGTTTTACCCCGTGGTGCTGGCACCTCACCTGGAGCAGCTCCAGGTCAGCATCTCTGAGAAGCAGAGAGCATGATGAAATGTCACTGTAGCACGAGCAGCCGCATCCAGCCACATACAGCTCAATGCCATTTGGTTTCAGTGTTGAGTGTTGAGACCCCTCAGTACTTCCTCTTTGAATCAGGTGGCTTGGTGTGGTGCTTTCAGTGAAGCTACCAGAGGGAACTGTATGCTTTTATTGGACTCTTCTCAAACAAAAAGTTCAAGGAGGATGTTGTATCACTAGTGATATTTTATCATGTCACACTAATGCGCTAATTTTGATGTTATTAAGATACAAATCAAAATAAAGAAAAGGCAAAGGTGGGAGGTTACATGTACCTTGACAGAAGGGTTACCTTAGTCTAAATTAAGCATATAGCATTTGTGCTGAGGAGAGCTGGGGGTTGTGTGAGTGGTCCATGCACGATAGGGAGTCCTGCCAGCTCTGTTTGTGCCGTGGAGAAAATGACCAATACTTAAATGGACTTGTGTAGAAGCTCAGCTAATGGCATGAGCACATCACTAGCTTCCTCCCCAGCACTGGTGGTGATGCTTTCTCCATTAGAATCTAACAGTGAAGTAAAGCCTGTTTCTTAATGTCTTCCTACATCAAATAAGGTAAGGCTGCCGTTCACAAAAGTTGGAACTAAAAAGAGTATCTTGGCATTATCAAGAATTTCAAAGGGCATCTTAACTTTTGGTTCTTTTATTTTTCTTTTATGGTTGTTCCATGTTTTCAGTCATTGGTTTTACAATGCTTTACCATACTTTAGATTGTTATTCTGCCCTCAAAAATATTATGTGATGAATGCAATGGGACAGATCACAAAACCTAGAAATATTTAATCTTATAAAGCAAAAATAGTGATTTTTTTTTTTCCTTCAAAATTTACATACATTTAGCTAGTTTACATGTCACCTTTTCATCTCATTGCATCTATATTATAATTTAGTATAATACATTATTGAGATTCAATAATTAAAGTTGAATCTGGGTAACCTTATAAAATGGTTATTCAATTTAAACCATTAGAACATCAAATGTGAACTTTAATTTCACGCTCAAAAATACACCAATTATGAAGTGTAACACCATTGACTTTATACTGAAATATTTCAAATACATCAGTTGAAGATTTTTTTTTCCTCAATATGCATCAGATAAAATATTGTATTTCAATATGGTAATTTAAATGGCCATATAAACATGGCAAAACCAATGTAAAATGACAATGAAATAGGCCCACATAACTTCTTAAGTTAACAGCTCATGTTGTAACAACAAATACAGTGCCTTGCATTGAACTTCCCTTAATCCATAAGAACCCACACCCATTTCCCCTTAAAGGAAAATTATGGGGAATATGAAACAGACCAAATGGACCACACAGAACACATTTCTAATTTGTTTTTTAAATTCTGACCTGTAAAAATGAACATGTCCCTTTGGGGCTTAATGAGGTAAAGTCAAGGATAAAGTTGTGTGAGAAAGTTTCCAGGACATTTAAAGTCGTGGTGACACCTGTGTCACAGTGGGTTCTTATGGGTTAAAATGATCAGATTTGCCTGAATTACAAATGACTTCCTGTCAGTATTTTTATTGTAAATGTAAAGTCTCTCACAGTAAATTTTCAATGTCAAAATCAATTGTCAGCAAATCCTTTAAAGAAAATCAAAAAGTGAAAAATGCTGCTTATGTAAGTTTTCAGCCTCATTAGTTTTTGGTATAGCCACCTTTGGTTTAAATGACAACTTTAAGTATTCTAAGTGATTTTTGCCCATTCTCTTCATGGCAAGCTTGCTCCAGATCCAGAGGCTGGATGACAGTTGTTGACTTCCATTTTCAAAGAGATTTGCAGGTTCTCAGGGTTTTAGACCTGTACTTTGACCTGGCCTTTTCAGGATATTCACCTTTTTGTTTTTTTAATCATTCCTGTATTGCTGTGGCCTCGTGCTCAGGATCATTCTCCTGCTGAAAGACAGATTGAAGCAGGTTTTCATGTCATATTTCTGTATTTTGCTCCATCTATTCTATCTTTGGATTTTGACGAAATGCCCAGTTCCTGAAGATAAAAATCATGCCCTTAGCATGATGCTACCGCCACCATACTTTACCGTAGGGATGGTGCTAATTGAGGCATGGGCCATATTATGTTTTGCGCCCCACACAGTGCTTTGAATTTTGGCCAAAAATTTCCATGTTGGTCTCATCAGACCAGAAAACCTTGACCGATATGTTAGCTGGGTCACTCGTTTAGGGCTGCATTATAAAGTTTCAGCAGCATCATTGCAATGTGCACATGCGCAATAATCACATCACCGGACATGCGATGTCAAGTAAAACAAGCAAATCAAACATGCCATATCACAACTATTCTGTTGCTTGATACAAAAAGAAAAGTCACATGGTTCTCATTTTTCATGACTAATCTACAGAAGAAGTCTGTCTCATATTTACGATTTAAGGGTTTTTGGATACATGAAGTATTCAAATTTTCCAATATCATGCAGCCCTCCTCTCATATTTTCTGGCAAACTCTGGCTAGCTCTTCTTGAGTAATGTCGTCTTTTTGGCTACCCTCCGGCAGTATTATTTCCTGTTAACTTGTTCCTTCCTTTTTTCATCATGACTGTGCCCATGTTGGAAATTAAGTCATCTAAGCAGACAGTGAAAACCTTGCAGGAATATTACTGTCCCCTGAACTTGGCCGGTAGCGCTCCTTTCTTCAAGCTGCTTCTTGCACTTGTTAGGTGGTTGAGGGTGGTGTTACTCTTTTCATCATTTACAATGCAGGAAGCACTACAAACTGCCTCATGATTTCGTCTGCTTGGAGCACAATGTGCGCAAGTAGTAGCCTTTGAAGTCAGCTTTGCACTCCTTTTCCATGATGCTGCACTTCCCATTCTCCTGGGCACCTGTCAATGTCAAAGTCAGATATACTGCAGTCGTTGCGGCCCTGTTTCTGTAATCGTTTTGTGGAGCTTTGAGGGTTCCCCACTCCTGTTAATCCAGGAATATATTGACACCCATATGTAACTGATCCCATGGCTTCTCTTATGTAAGTAAGACTCGAGTTTCTGTTCCCTGCCCGGCTTTCTTAAAACAGCGAATCTATGTGCATCTGCAGTACCTGGGCATGAAGTTATATCTGTCTGGTCTGTTTCTGATCTTTGCATTGAATATTCTTTGTTACATTGCGACATAAAATTGACAGATGTATAATATTGGTAGCGCCCCCATCATTTTCATAAAACATCGTCTTGAATCTGGTTTTAAATTAAAATGCTTTTGATGATTTCTTTGTGCCGTGTAGGACGCCAGGCTGCCCCGACTTGGTGGCAGTGTGCTGCAACTCATCCTGTCTGACCCCCAGCCTTCTGCTTTTGACCCCTTCTAACTGCAGACCAGGGATCTCATTTATAAAACAGCGCATAGAAATCATACTGAAACTATACGTACGCACAAAAGCCGAAAACGGCGTATGCAAAAAAAGTCCAATTTATAGAACTGTGTGTATGCACACTTGCAAGCAATGTTCTCTTTATAAATCACACTCTACCCGAAATAGTGTGTATGTGGACCTGCCTCTTATTCCGCCCTCTACACGCCCACATTTAACCATAAATGGTCAATGTAAAACACCTCATGAATACTGATGTGTACAAATTAAGCCTGATAAACATTTACTTATCATGGCAACTGATAGGAAATGCAAGAAAAGAAACTTTTCTTAAACAAAAATTGAGGTGCTTGTGTATGAGGTAGACACTAGAGAAACAATTTGTTGGTCACAACAGTGGAGTGATTTAAAAAAAATGCAGCGAGTGGCAACATGTTGCAGATCTTGTTATTGCTGTGAGCGCAGCAAACAGGGCGGTGCATGAGAAAAAATAATTCATTATGCAACATTGCGTACCTGTGTGACTGCAGTATTTATATACTTACTGCAATCAGACTGATTTGCTTTGCACTTTGTCCTAATGATCGTGATAATCCAGTCATGTCCACTGCTAATATATTCATATTTCAACAACTGCGGTGCAGACAGTGCTGGTGAAATATTACAAGTGTGGTTTGATTTAAGATTTGAATAGGCTTATATATTTTACTGCTTAAATGTCCTTTTGGAATAATCATGGCTATTTCTTATAAAAAAAAAAACGCTTTTTTCTGTGCTAAAGTAGATGTATATGTGATGTGTGCTATGAGGTGAAATTAAATGTACGAGTTGCAACTCCAGCACAAGGCATTATTATATGTGTAATGATGCTATTCACATTTTTCCTACAATCTGGCTTCAGTTCACCACCTCCATATGGGTCACAATTTTTCTCTAAAACATTTGTACTCATGGGTCAGTGTTTCCGTATGGATACGCATATTCTGCCATCATATTTATTTTTATAGAATATATGCATGGGAAGTGGTGTACGCCTCTTTCAGGTCCCATTTTGCATATATGTAACAGTTATAAATGATACCCCAGAACTGTTGGTCTGTTCTGGGCTCAGGTGGATGGACCCGGTGTACCCGGCCTGCTGGGTTCTGCCATTCACGGGTCCTCTGTGAGAAGACTGCCTCATGGAACCGCCACTACTACCTGCACACATTTATCCTGTCTGCTACTGTCTGCCCTGGACTCAGTCGTTTACCGTTCTTCTGTAGCAGTTTCGGTGTGAAGCGCCACATTTCCAAATTGCTGCTTGATGTGAACTTGCAGGTGTGCTGTAAAATGTCGCTCAGCTTGAGCGTGTTCTGCATGGCCGTATTGAATTGCAGCACTTTGTGGCCGCGTGCTTGACTGCGGCGTGCTCAGCCAGTGGGTACCCTCTGTTCACGTGACAGGCTCACGGCCCTCTGCCTCGCCACAGACGGCAGGCGTCAGTCACCCGCTCTTCGTCCAGAAAAACAAAGAGTGGCGCTGCTAGGGAAGCTTCTGAAGTGCCATGTTGCCAAGGGAACGGCCACGCAGCACAGGCGGGAGGCGCTGTGCTCACTGATCCTGAGGTTCACATGTCAGCTGTGTTTGTTCTCTGGGAGCTGCACCAGATATGCTATGCAGAACATGAATGACGTGCAGTTTTTTTTTTTTTTAATTACTGTATCGGTTCAAGTTGTTGAGGCCTATCCCCCACCCCAGACACGTTTTTAAGCGCTTAAGCTTAAATCTCCTTAGCACTGTCACATAGCTACAGTCCTGGGCTCAACAGATCGATGGCTGCCGCTGTTAGAGCCAGTAAACTTTTTCACAAAATTTCCCATAAAGACCGATTTTGCTCTGACTAGTGATCACCCAGCCCATAGTAGTTTGTATTTTTTGCCAGAAATCTCTTGAAGCGTGTTGGATGGGACGGGCCTGAACTTTGTACTGTGTTTACAGTTTATGCGGCTCCCATTGTTCTGTAGACGCTCCTTAATTGCCACAATTGCCACTTAATTGTCCCCCCCCCCGGAGAGTTCAGAATGGGCCAGTGTGCTTTAATTGTGGAAATAGCCACTCACAAGGCCTGCATTACATCAAAATAAAATTTGCTTACACGCCTCCGGCTGCTTGCTTGAAGCATGCCATTCTCACTGGGTGTGTCAGGAGCTTGCTGCCAGTGGAAGGTGCTCTTCAGGGACTTGTGTATTGGGCTCCCCTGTCTCTAACTTTTGTTTGGTGTACTTCTCGCCAGTTGACGTCTTTGGCTGCTTCTGACGGCAGCTTTATGCGCTGGGCCCCAGCTTCTGTAACCTTGCTGTCATCTTTAGTCTTGTTCTTTGCTGCTGGACGGCACCTCTCTTTGTCATTGACTGTGCTCAGATGGCTCAGAAGGTTCCCCTGCCCCTGGGCCAGCTGCAGGGAATCGCTTCCCGGGCACAGCGACGAAGGCCGTGTCCGTCTTCTGTTTGTCTGCCTGTTGAGGGTCCAGTTATCCTACATTTTTGTTTAGCTCTCAACCTGTGTGATAGTTGCTGGTCCGGGAGCTGCTGTCGGGGACCAGACTTCAGGCCCTTCCCATGATGCCGAGCGTTAAGTGTTACCCTTTGGGGGACTGTGAGTGGAGGCCCAAGGTCTTAAGTTTCACAGACGTTAGGCGCATGAAGCAAACCCTCATTCTTCCCATAATGTCATGGGTTGGGTTTCTTTCGCTCATGTCGCTTCAGGGATGTTTTTAGATCTGTTTTCATGCGAAGTAATGCAATACTGCTGTCTGCATGGGTGAGATGAATAGATGAAGAAAAAGTGTTCGAACGGCATCCCTGAAACCGGCAGTCTCGGCTCCGTGTTAATGTTTGTGTGGTTTCGCATGGCTCATGTCAGTGCGCGTGTGAATAGCAGCGTGAGTCGCAATGCCGTCTACGCCCTGCTCTCAAAGGCTTTCTTTAGTTTGGGATGGACGTCTTCCCATTTGGTTTAGCTGTCTGCTCACTTGACACCTTCAGCTGCTGTCAGTAATGGGCCTTTATTAAGTGTATGGTACCATCATCACATTCAGCAGGTTTTATAATGTTTGCAAGCGTATGTCTTATTCGATTTAGTGCTGATGTTTCTTCAGTGACTGGTGTCCCTGGGTGATTTTGTGGTTAACTGCTGTTTCCATGGTGACCTGCAGAGCTGCAGCTGGATAAACTGCGATCTGTACGCAGCGTTCACCTTTACCCAAGCCCCAATGATTCTTTAGTGATTCTCTCTCTTGGGTAGCGAGAGTGTGTGGAGGGTCTGTGCCTCTTGGGCTTGTCCTGAGAACTAAAGGCGATGTTCAGCGCAACGCGGTGCTATGGGCAGTCTGCTCGGGAGCAAGAGGAAGATGAGCATTTTGGTAATATCCCCCCACAATGGCTGATCAGCCAAGTTGACAGCCCCCAGTGAGCCACGGCAGCTGTGACTGTCATATAGCGGCAGAAACTGGACATATATTTAGCTGTGTGAGGTAAAGAAGACGAGAAATAGCTCCTTTGCTGTGTAGTCTGCTGTTTCACACGAGATGGCATTAGGAAGCTGTCAAGGCCGCATGAGAGCTGCAGGGTGTCCACCTGGCTGCAGTGTCACCCAGCAGAAACGGCCCGTTGTTTTGCTTTTCACAATTTCGGGTGCTTATTTACATTCTCAGGGTCATTCTGCTTGTCTTGTTGGACCTGGCTCTTGAGTAGAAAATGGTCTGCATTTGTATTGCTTTGTACATAGGTTAAAATATCGGGAAGGCTTGAATGCCCTGAATTTCTTTTTAGCTCCTTCTTGGAAAAGAACACACTTGAGGCTTAAGCGCATGAGGTAGGACCCATTCTCCTACCTTTTCATAGTTAGGCACGCCACCCTGCAGAAGAACAGTGTCTCCTCATTGTTGCCCTTGGCCAGGAGGGTCTTTGCTGCACCCTGTTTGTTGCCGGCTCGCTGGGGAGCCTGTTTCTGTCCTTGGCAGATAAGACAGGGTGATGCCTTAAAATCACCTTAGGAGCCACAGTGGAAGGTGCTTATTGTTCTGTGTCTTCGTGTTTGCTCTAGAGGGTTGGCTGGGATACCCAGATTTTCTGGTGTTTCTTTTTTAAACTTTCTATGTCTCTCTCTCTGTCTTACCCTCTTTATTTAGGGGAAAAATTAAACTACTGTTATACTTTACCATTTTGGTTTATGATGTCGTAACACAAATTTGTCTCTTCTCCTGGCGTTAAGTTTACTTTAGAGAAGTGAATGAGGGCTTTAGTTTTATGAAAAGCCTCCATAATTTCGGTTTACGATGTTGACTTTACTGCCGCTAAAGATGGAAGTGGTTCAACATTCTGTGAATTGTTCTTAAACGAGTACTTTTCCTGTCAGTGAACCTGTGTTTATTTTAAACCTACATTAAATATATTTTAAAGATCCCACCTGTTGTCTGTGTATTCTTAGTGCTGTCAGCTACTCTATCTGGGCTTCTTGTCTCACACCTACTACAATGGGCAGTTCAGTGATGGAATAGCACCCCTCCTGGAAAAAAAAACTGGATGGATCAACTGGAAATGTGAAAGCCAATAAATGCTTTACCTTTTTGTGACATGTAATTCTTTGTGAGACTCCTTGCGAAACAAATTACATCTATTAAAAAACTACAAACTTTATTTTAGATTATTCAGAAAATCATCCTGCGCCAAGCAGTTTGAGTATCACTGACCTATACAATCCTCCTGAGAAGTTTTCAGAAATATACGTTGAAAATGTGTAAGTGGCAAATGGCTGTCTTTGCAAGATGGCGGCTGCAGGCTCCCTTTACGCCCTCTGCTGCCCCCTGTCGCTGCCGTTTCTGTCCTTTGCTACCAAATCAAAGTTTATTTATCAAATGCACAACAGTACAGCAATGAAATGAGTTGGGGCTTAACACTATTCAGGAGATTGCTTGGAAGTGGAGACCATTTGTCAGATTTCTTAGTTTAACCATGGCTTCTGGATGTTTCCCTCTCTTCCTGCAACATCTCCTCCATCCCACAACAGGCAAAAGTGGGACACTGAAACCCAGACGGTTGATCATGGTTTGAGTAGTTTTAAATGTGTCCATACTTCATCTTATATCGAAAAGTATCTATTGGTCTTAACTGTTCAATGACTGAACGGTATGTGCATTTAAAAGTGCAGAAAATGGCAATGGATAAATTAAAGTTAAAAAAAGAGTATGAGTAGATGGGAGCTTGTGGGATGGCGTCCATACTTAGAGTGCTATCTTGATTCTTTAGGGAAATGATGGCAATGGATACGAATGATTACATTTCAGGTGAATCCTTAAGTAGTATATGTTCAACATGGAAATCATTGTTAACTGTGGCTAGTGCCAGAGAGCTCAAAGACCCTCCCACATAACTTAAATCAGTAGTTTGAAAACATTTTGGTTTCCTGATAAATTATACCAACACCAGAGAGAGAGTTGTTGATGAGACCAAGACTGTCTGTCGCCTCTGGAATCTTATCCAACATGCTAACTCACTTTAGACGACCTCTGAGTGTGCGTACGACCAGAGCAACTGGGCAAATACATTACCAGTAAGAAATGTAACCAACATGAATACAGTAACCTACGCTTAATGAAAAGCGATTTTTAAATCTTGTGATGTCATCTAAAAATGACCTCCTCGAAGAATCATGATGTGTAACTGAATTGATCATGAAATGCTTCATGATTTCCTTTTCTAGGTTTCTGGACGTACTTGTATCTGGTTATGGTCTCACAGTGGTAGATGATTTGTTTCTGGATTTTTAAGTGCATGTTGTGGCTGTCTCACCTCCACGCTGAACAATGGCTTATTTGTAAGTGGCAGGCAGTCTCCCTGATTGTGTCGTAGGTATGAAATCAGCAGCTGTGGCCTGGGTTTCTCGGGCCACCTCTTGGTATGTCATGCTGTAGTGGCTCTGATCTTACAAGCGATTTCATGTTTCCTCCATCACCAAGGAGGTGCTTTTGTGAACCATGTAATCTGGTGAAGCCAGAGTTGCCTGGCTTACGCGTGGACATGCTAGTGTGTAAGGGTGTACTGCACACTTGCGGCAAGTCAGTTGCTTAGTGACAGTGTGCCAACATCTCTCCAGTATGCAGTGTTTATGATCTGAAGCACAGCAGCATGTGTCCAGTGGCAGGGAAGCACAGTATAACATTCGTATTCTTTGTTTCTTTAATGGTTCGCCCTCTCCTGCATGCTGGCCACTAAATATCTTACTCTGGTCTCCTTGCAGAGCTCCGGAGATCATCCTGGGGCTGCCGTTCTGTGAGGCCATCGACATGTGGTCGCTGGGCTGTGTGATAGCAGAGCTCTTCCTTGGCTGGCCGCTCTACCCTGGCGCACTGGAATATGATCAGGTATGCCCACCCATACACCCCACCGCTGCCCTCCTCCTTTCTAGCCCCATCCTGCAGCTGCTGAGCATTGGGGAGCCCCGTGCTCCCTATCCTCCGTCCTCGGACCTACGCCGGATCGCCGGGCTCCTGGGAAGACACCAAAGTATTTTGAGTTTTTGCCCAGCTTGGTGTCGCTTTCAGCATCAGGTGTCTTTCACACACATTTTGCTTCGCGTGCATGTTTGGGACGTGGCTGCTGCGCCTTCAGCCTGGGAGGCACATGGGCATTGCTTCCCCCTCTCGGTGTGGCAGCTGCACGCCTCTCTGGGTACTCGATGGAGATGCACTATGTATTGTTATCAGCTGATATTCACAAAAAATAAAGATATCTGTATCAGTCTGATCTGTCTGTCTTGGTCGATATTTAAACTTTACTTTAGTGTGCTGTATTCAGTCTGAACAAATATAGGACAGGTGGAAAATCGAGGTCTCAAACTACCGACCCGTAACGTATTCATTATTAATGCTGGCCTACAGATCCATCTTTAGTTTTCCACCAAATAAAAAACATTCCACTAAAACGTCATTCCACTAATCTGTGCTTGCAAGCTCCTACCCCCTGCTAGGCAGCAGGTGCCTCAGAGGTTTCCCGGTTATCACTATTGATGATATTAGACTAAAATGTATCAGTTATTGGTATTTTTCACACCTGATTAGCAGCAGGAGGCCTGCAGCCTTGCCTCCGCCCACAGCCCCTGCCTTTAACCGCTGGAGTCCTCTGCTCCATTTGCTATATCAGTATAGCAGTGGGACTGACTGCTCTTTGTAGGTATATGCTTATTGTTCTGTGTATATATGTATGTGTGTGTGTGTTTGTGCGCGCTTTCTCCTGGATTGTTTCGTAGGTATATTAAATGAAATGGGACTATTATATTTTTCGTCCCTTTCTTTGAAGCCTTTGCCACCCTGCCTCTTTAAATCTCTCTGTGGGGCCCCAGGACAGATATATCGGGGGTCATCCAGCAGCTCTGTTGGCTGGCTGCTCCTGCTCCCCATTCCAGCTCTGGGTCCTGTTCCACTCCACACAGCAGAATGTATTTATAGCCGCTGGGGGCTTGCGTCCCTACAGCCCCATCAGCAGCCTCTCGCTGCATGGCTCGGGCGCAGGGCCTCTGCTTTTCCAGTAGCGTGTGCCGCTGTGTTAAGTCTGCTGCTTGTGGCTGGGGTTCCGCTGCAGAGCCCCAGAGAGGCCTTCGCCCTGGCATGCTGAGGATGAGTTTGGGGCATAGTTCCGCTTTGATCGTTAGATGCTTGCTGTAGCTTGACCTGACAGCAGAGCATGTGGGTGTGGCAGGGAACAGCCCTGGGCTGTTTTCACTGGGCGAGGTGCCGTGTGCCAGTGATTCCTGCTGCCCCCATGACTTTGCCGACCTGTGTGTGTGTGTGCGCGTGCATGCTGCGGGGTGGAGCCTCAGCTAGATGGCACAGCATGCGATAGCAATCCTAGAAGGCCCAGAAATGGTGACACTGCGGAGTGGGGCGTGGCACTGATACCGCTTGCCGTCCCAGTGTGCTGAATTGCTTAGAGCCGGTGCCCTTCCCTGTGTGGCAGGCCGGTGCTAATGTAAGCCTCCCTTCTGGCACCCCACTGTCACAGACGTCAGCACTGCAGGCTCCCTCCATGCCCCCCCGGCATGCTGCCCCCTACATGCCGCCACATCATCACATCACATCACATCTACCACATCACATCATCACACAACACACCACTCATCACATCATCTCATCACACATCACATCACAACATCATCACATCAATTCCCCTTGATGCTAATAGATTGGGCAAAATTGTTTTAAGTGATGTTCATCCAAAATGGTGATGCACTGCTAAGGTACAGCAGTTATTTTGTATTCACAAAATGTTTCCGAAGGAGTCGAATGGTGTGTCTGGCATTCTTTCCCAGGAGTCTCTGTCTGGTGTGTTCTACCCTCCAACTCCGAGCTGAACTGCATCAGGAAAGCTTGTGTGTGAACAAGCCTTCCTTTACTGGGAAAAGTTTAAATTCCCGTCCACTTTCCGCAGATTCGTTACATCTCTCAGACGCAAGGCCTGCCAGGTGATCATCTGCTGAACGTGGGCACGAAAACGAGCCGCTTCTTCTGCAGGGAGTCGGACTCCCCGTATGCCTCATGGAGACTGAAGGTGAGTCTGGTGTGCCTGTGCCGGCCAGAGATGCTGCCCCTACACTGATGGCGCTGCCTTCTTTTTAATCTCCGTTCCCTCTTTGCAGACGACTGAGGAGCATGAGACTGAGACGGGCATGAAGTCAAAAGAAGCCAGGAAGTACATCTTCAGCTGTTTGGACGATGTGGCGCACGTAAGTGGCTCATAGCGCCAGGTCAGAGCTCGAGACCCGGCCTGGCATCATGCTGAATCCGAGTCCTTATCCGGGGCCTTATCGCTTCATCAGCTCAAATAAGCAAATGCAACAAATCTTTCATCTTTAAAAAAAAAAAAAGTTTTGATTAGTCATACCAGGGAGACTTTAAAGAAATTGCAGGCTTTGTGCTGTGCCTGTGTAACCCAGGCAGGTCCTGCACACGCTGGGTCACGTTCATTGAAATGTGCCTGTGTGTTTGCTCATGTATGCAAATCACTGGGTTCGATGGACAGCATGAACATGGAGCTATTTCACATGGACTCATGGCTTCGCACTGTACCCGTGACCTGCCTCCCCAGGTGAACTTGGTGATGAATTTGGACGGAAGTGACTTGTTGGCAGAGAAGGCTGACAGGAGAGAGTTTGTTGGCCTGCTGAAGAAGATGCTGTTGATAGACGCTGAGAAGAGGATTGCTCCCGCAGAGGCCCTGAGCCACCCCTTCGTCACCATGCAGCACCTGCTGGACTTCCCCCACAGCAACCAGTAAGGGGGGTGTGCACATGGGCTCTTGTATGTCTTCACCAGGCCTCACACTCTGTGGAAGCACGTTTGTTAAAAGCTGCTGTGCCTTTGTATAGAAGCTGATGAGTGTGGTGTGATAAGCTGCTGTTACGAGGAATGCTACCTGACCTGCTCCTAAAGCGCTCACTCGGCTCTCAGTATAGACAGCAGTATAGCAGCCTCGTATTGCTCATGCTAACATAGGCGTTTGGCTCACTATTCAGCAGACACTGACAGTATTCCTGTTCTCCCTTCCCATAGTGTCAAATCATGCTTTCACATTATGGACACATGCTGTTGTCGCTCCAACACCTACGATGTCATCAACCGCAATAAGGCTCCATTCATGAGGCCCGTGGGCTCCAGCAGCACGGCCAACCTGACTGTGGCCTTTAACAAGATGGGCGCGGTCCACACGCAGGTGAGCCATCGTAACAGCGCTCTCCATGATGACGCCCGCGGGTGGCTGTGTGCTTGCTTTTTGGAACCGTTAGTCGCTTCTCTACAGATCACGTGACACCGCTAATGCCTTGCGGTAACGTGGCGTATCTGTGATCGCTGGTGAAGGCGCTCTCCTTTCCTTCCATTCACATAAGGATCTTTTCTCTAGGGCCCCACAGTAATTCTGAGAATTTTTATTCAGTACATGATTGGCTTTAAATGAAATTTACCGGAATTTGGAGCTGCAGAAAAAAAATTATGTAGACAGGGAAGCTTTTCACTGTTGTGAATTTTTCAGCACTTTAAATCTGGCTTTCATTCAAGTTTAGTTTGTTAGTAGATTTTATGAAACGCCTACCACTACAGGAGTATCTCATGCAGAAGAACGCTGTTGATGTTGTACTGTTGTAACAAAACCATCTCTTCAGATTCACTATTTGTGAAAGCTTATTAAATTGCACTATTAGCACAGCAGCTGCGTTTAAAGAGCGGGCAGCATGTGGCTCAGTGGGCTGAGCCTCTGTGCATGTTATCGAAGGCTCACCGGTTCGAGCCCGGCCTCGGCAGGATAGTCATGTCTGTGGGCCCTTGATCAAGGCCCTTAAACCCCAGCTCCGAGGGCGCTGCTGCCGGTGGCTGCCCTTCGCTGCCAGGCTCTCACCTACATAAGTGTCTGTGTGTCATGGAGAGCAAGACGGGATAGGCGAAAAGAGAATTTGAATGATTGAATGAATCATTTATATAGCGCTTTTCTAGACACCCAAAGCGCTTTACAGAGCCAATGGGAAGCCACTTCAACCACCACCGCTGT
>JAAGVU020000008.1:22353269-22366480 GCA_011763525.2 Mormyrus iriodes | reverse complement strand
GAGAGAATCCACCAATTTTGATATAGGGGATGATTAGGAGGCCAGATTCGAAAGGGCCACAGTGGGCAATGTTAGCCCATTTCCCCACAAGGCATAAATAAATGTATTATTATTATTATTCATTATGATTAATCATCATTATTAATCATTATCATCATTATTGGTGTTATTATTATGTTAAAAACACAAATGCTATAGCCTTATTTCCTGGAACAAAGATTGCTTGAGCAAATGATCCATTATGCTTATGCATATTCCGCTATAGGTTAATGCTCATTATCTCATAATTACTTATTTTATCATTTATGTGCAGTTGAACTTTGATTTAAGAAACCAGTATCTTGTTGATTTCAGCTTTGGCTCATTAGAATTGTCACAGACTTTACAATATTGCCATCTACAGGACTGTTACTGTAATTGCAGATATTTTCATCCTTCACCCAGGCCCATCCCCCCTCAATTCCTGTAAACATCCATGCTTGCTGTTTTAAATTTGAGACTACTTTTGGCTAACATTTCTGTATAGCAGGGACCAATAGCTCTTCTTCACCTAATTTATCTGTGCAGGCTTTAGCACCATCTGCTCCCAGTGTGATGCATCCTGGGATACCGCTGCAGACAGGAAGTGCTCAATTTGGCTGTAATGATTCCTTTCAGCAAGCGCTGATCCTCTGTCCCCCGACCATTCAAGGTATTTATTGGTATTTGCACTAATGTTTTAATAATATTTGTATTTAGTTGTGAATTTTGTGAACTATTTTATCTTAGGATTTGTTTTTTCCGTCATTTAACTTCAAAGTGATTATTGCTTTGATTGCTTAGAGAGTTTAACAACACGTGCTTCTCAGCAGCGCCTGCCTAGAGAGCTGCCCTAGCCCTCCCTTAAACATCAAGCACTCACTTGTCCCACAGGAATCCCCCCAAACCCAAACAAGCCAGCAGGATACCCAGTTCGGATGGAGAACGCCCTGCCGCTGGTCAGTCAGGCCCCTGCAATACAGCCGCTGCCCATCCAGCCGGGAGTTCTTGCGCAGGTGTGACACTAGGGTGTGTGTGTGGTTGTGTATATATTACATTGTGGGGATCAAATGTCCCCAAAATGTGATGATAAGCCATTGCCTTTTTACAAAGGCATAAAAAGGTGCTAAAAGTGATAAAGAGCCAAAACCATTTTGTTCGATCCCCACAAGGGGAAACTCAATTTTATAAAAATCTGTGACTGCAATCAAAAAACTAAAAATGCCAAAAGTCTTGTATTTTGTTCGGTTATTTATGGTTAAGGTTAGGGCTGGGTAGAGGTTAAGGATGTCATAGTTGGGATTTGGGTGTTGCTGTTAAATTAATTGATGGTCCTCACAAAGATATGAATGCAAACATGTGTGAGGGGGAGAGAGAGAGAGAGAGAGATGAAAACGTCTGGCTTTAACCCCTGGGTGGGACAGATTACGCCTCTCTGTTGAATTTCGATGTTTTCAAAGATGTCCTCTTTCTACTTTGCACTCATGCATAATGGCATCTCTCCTATGCAGCAGACATGGTCTAACCGGGCCCAGCAGATCCTGGTCCCGGCTTGGCAGCAGGTGGCGCCGGTGGCTCCCCCTTCCACAACACTGGCGTCTGACACTGTGGCTGGCCCACAGAGACTGGGGGATTGGGGGTGAGCGGGGGGCCTGAGGCTTTAACACATGCAGTTCGGCAGTGTGCGCATCTCTCTCTCTGCTGACGCTTCCTGTCTGCCATGTGTTTTCAGGAAAGTGAGGCCCCATGGCAACCATTACAGCTCCATGATGGCCCAGCCTCTTCTGACAAACCAAATGAGCATGTCAGCCCACCAGCCAATCAGCATAGGCATTGCACATGTGGTGTGGCCGCAGCCCACCACCACTGCCGGCAAGAGGAGCAAGCCCTGCCAAAACAGGTGAGTGGAAAAGTGCTCTTACGCTTTGCCGCATAAGCAAACAGGATGCATACACCATCAAGCAGGAACCCAAGAACTGGAGCTGGTGCCAGCATTCCAGTACTTGGAGTTAAGTTGTAGATTGGACTGAACTGGTCTTTACATGTGTCTGGCATGCTAGTGGGGATGTTCTACCAGTCCATAGTAAACAGTTATTTATTATGCTCTGGTCTTATGAAAGGGGACCGAAGGGGGCTTCGACTGGACAGCTGGGAGGGTTCTGGCCCCGCTCTCGGGCATCGTGACCAGTGTAGTCCGCCTCCTTCATGGTGCTTTATCTCTGAGTGTAGCCATCGGCTGATCCTGATGTTCCAGGAAGCACTGCTGGGGCTCCTTTCTCTTGTATGGAGCCTCTTCCCAGTGCCTTCACGTTCATCCATGCCAGTTGTAATCGGATTGGTTCCTATTGGAGTCGGTGCTTGTCGGATAAAATAGTTTATGGTCAACAGTGCAGCTCATCTGTCCGCCTGATGCTTCACACTGCTGTTCTCAAGTCGTATTGGGTTGTTTTTTTGTGGCTCAGATTTAGATGTGTTCCCTCTGCAGGGCGAACACTTTCGTACACAACACCAATGCCCAAAACTCAGCGTGCCAGTCCCCAAAGATAGCGGACCCGGTGAAGAGTGTGCAGGATGGCCGGCCCAGCGTGGGGCAGAAAGCGGAGCCCGAGCCGCCACCGGAGGAGGTGGGCAGGGAGGCCGAGGGGCATGAAGTGTCCCGGCGGCAGCAGCAGCAGCGTCAGACCATTGTCATCGCGGACTCCCCCAGCCCTGTGCTCAGCGTCATCACCATCAGCAGCGACACTGACGAGGACGCCACCGCCACGCAGAGGCACTCGCTGGGGGAGTGAGTACCCGCCAGGATCCGTTGGCACTCCATGTGGGAAAGTGTAGGGCAAAACCCCATCCTCTGGGTTACCTACACCCTGGGAAGCCGTAACCCTCTAACCCCTAACCCTCTGCACTAGGGCTGTCACTTTTTAACCGATATTCAAACATTGTTGCATCTTTGCAGGTGTAAGGGCAGCCCAGACTGCGAGGCGTGTCAGAGTACCCTGAATATGGAGCGCGTCTGTTCCCTGAGCAGCCCGGACAGCACCCTGAGCACCAGCTCGTCCGCCTCAGTACAGTCCAGCCCGTCTCCGTGCAAAAGGCCTAACAGGTAGAATGCTGAGCCGGGGTCCCTCTGCAGTGGGGCATGCTCATTTGCAGCTACTGCATTTTCTGACTGCGATTGCTCTGGCCTTGTAGCATGTCCGACGACGAGCAGGAGAGTGGCTGTGACACAGTGGACGGCTCACCGGCCTCCGATTCGTCGGGTCGGAGTGACAGCCCCTTCATGGAGCAACGCTACATCAACGAGAGCAACAAGAACCGACCGGGTCGTGAGGCCCGCGTATCACCTGAAGCGGAGGCCAGCAAGCCCGGTGTGCGCACCATGGTTGTGCCACCCATGCGGGTGCAGAACGGCAACGGCATGGCTGATGAACAGACGGCCAACGCAGGTAATGGCAAGCTGCCCTGTGGGCCCTGATTCACTGGCCGCCCTCATAGGCGGTGCGTGCCGGCTGCTGTCCAGCTGTGGGTACGGCTGTATTTCATCGTTACCCGCCAGCGAAATGCCCACCTGCTGTATTCAGCCGTTACTCACCGTTACTCTTTACGCTTAGCTTGTTAGGGACCCAAAGCTCTGCTGCTGTTACCAGGTTACCAGACGGCTAGGTGGGGGCGTACCATCAGCCTTCACTGCCCCTACAGACGTCATGTAAAAACAGATCCTTCCTAGAGCAATAAGGCATGTGCCCTGGGGCAGGCGGTGGGTGCGGGGTACCAGTCAGGAGGAATCACTGGTGCTGATGTCTGCTTTGCAGGTCACATGGCTTGGGCAGGGGATAACACGTCCCTTATAGGTCACAGCGCCTGTCACAGGTGACTATGGGTGCTGTACCAGTCAGCCTCTTTCTGTGCATTCAGCTCACAGTTCTGCGTGCACATCCCTTCACTGTCTCTCTCGTCCATCTCGGTTTTATTGGGACACATTCTCCAATTCATTCTGGTGTGTGTTTGTGCACACAGTCAAATATATACATCGAGGTCTGTGATATGTATATATCTTACTGTGATGTACTATTCAAAGTGCATGTTATAAAACTATATAACGCCTTAGTGCTTTTCATAAGCATTCGGAAATGTTTGCGAGGTCCTGGTGACCTCATGCTGACCTTACGCTACTGGCATTTTAGGAATGTCTATGGCAAGCGTCTCTGGCTTTATGTAGGGTTTGCAGCATGCACTCTCAATGTACCTGGACGTTCCCGTCGCTCTCTGTATTACCCAGCTGAACATGTGGGGGGCGCCGCTCTTAAAGCTTCAGGTAGAATATAGACAGCTGAGTTTTGAATGAAGACCCCCCCCCCCCCCCCCGAAGCTGATATTCAAAGATATCACATTTCATTGAAAGAAGCCCCTCTCTGTGCTCCCCCCCAATTCCATAAATAAGTCTGTACATAAAAGCCCTACACAGGCTATTTTCAGGCCTCAGCTGTTAACTATCAAAGAGCGTGTGTCAAACTCTCTCCTTCCAGGAGGCATACAGCTGGGATTAAATTGGCTGCCCGTCTGATGCTCTTTAGAAAGTTGTTCCCAAGTCAGTCGTGTTTGTATTTTATGTTGAAGCTGCAGCTGAAAGGACTCAAACTGGCCAAGCCCCTGCGAGCTCCAGCACAGTCCGTGACCGCTTTGGCACTGAGAGCTCCAGGACTGGGTTGGCCACTTTGGCCCCATCTAGCGAGCCCTCACACTGACTTGGCCCTCTTTTTCCTGCAGTCTTAGACACCTCGTGCCAGTCCAGGGGGCGCTGTGGCCCCGGCCGGCTGAACCACCACTCCACCCCGCTCCTCAACCGGCAGCAGAAGATGACCTGCGCATTCCAGCAGCAGCAGGCTCTCGGCTTTGGGCAGGTTAGCAGGGGGTTCTCTGCGCTGTGCTGGGGGGTAATGGGTTCTGATCCGAGCGCCTCGACTGAACGTATCCTCCCTCCTGTGCCCCCCCCCCCACCTACAGGTCCAGCACTTCGGCTCCTGCCACCAGGAGTGGAACGGAAACTACAGCCACCGCCGGCAGCAGGCCTACGTGCCCCCCTCGGTGCCCGGGCACACCTTCACCTTGCCCCACGGCAGCCCCAACCACACTACGGCGCACCCCCACCTGGGGGGGGCCCAGCCCGCACTGCTGTCCTACCCCCCCGCGGCGCCCCTAGTCACTGCTGCACCGGTGACCCACATCCTAGCGTCGCCCTGCACCACACGGCCCGTCCTGCAGCCTCCTTACAGCATCTCCCACCCGGGTGCCATCCTGCACCAAGTGACTGTGGGCATCAACCCGCGCCTGCTGCCCTCCCCCACCATCCATCAGAGTCAGTTCAAGCCCCTCTTCCCCCCCCACTCCTACATCGCCTCTCCCGCCTACGCTGGCTTCCCCCTCAGCCCCCCCAAACTCAGCCAGTACCCCTACATCTGAGCTCTGGGCCGGTCCTCAAGCAGGCCGGCCCGGCCCCTTCCCTGAGCAGCCTGCACCTGCGGCGGCAAGGGGTGCCGGAGAGCAACGTGGTTTTCATCTCCAAAGCCATGGCACAACAGAAAAACAACCTATTTTTTGAATCATGTAGACTTGGGTGCAATTGAAACTTTGAGCTTTAAAGAATTAATGAAAAAGAATAAATCAAACTCACTTTTAATGTGTTTTGCACATTTGATATACCTTCCCATTGGATCTTCTATGGTTACTCTAAAACAGCTGAATATCGGGGGTGCCCCACTATTTTTCTATAATGCCTTCTACCTTGTGCAAGACACATCTGCTCCATTTGTAAAGCCATCCCCGTCTCGAGTCCGAGGGCGGCAGGCGCACACGCCTCTCCCGGCTGTGCGGCAGCCTCACTCTGCGTATGTTTTTCACTGTCTTCGGTGTGTTCGGTGTCTCAGAGGTTTTCACTTATCAGAAAAGGTTCCTCACGCTGCATGTCTCTTGCATGGTCAGAAAATGTAAGGAAAGATGCCTAGACGTTGCTCTTATTGTTCGTGTCCTGAGACGCTGCATTGTAACTCGTTTCCACACATAGTGCCTTAAATATTTGAGGTTGTCAATGTTACTACTTATATTAATGTACTGGACTGCAGCACTTGAAATTCAAAGCTGTCAATGCGGTCTGTGTGTGTGTGTGTGTGTGTGTGTGTGTGTGTGTGTGTCTGTGTCTGTGTACACGGGGCACACGCACATATTTGCACGGATGTGACGGATAGCATTGATCAGCGGTCATGTTTGGGTTCAGCAGATATTTCAGAAATTGTGAATTTTGGAAGACGGCATGCATTGCTGAGGCAAATGTTTGCTATATCCCACCCCCACCCCTCCCCCCCTCGTCAAATGAACTAGTGTACAAAGAGCAAGACGTTAAATATTGCTTAATATTTGATAATCAATTTCTATTTAGTATACTCTTATTACTAACAGTATTTATACTGTTTAATGAAACTGCAATACAATCTGAATACTTGTTGATTTCGTTTTTTGTATTTTTCTTGTGTTTGGATTTCTTTGAACATTTAGAGTTGTGGTGGGCATGGCTTTGGGTAGATTAAGACAAATGCAAATAGCTCTTCACAGTTTGGATTTATCTTAGCTTGAGTAAACCATGCAGTATTTGGTATGTGATTTTATATATATATAATTATCATATATATATAAAATGTAGTTCTAGATTTAGTGCTGAAGCTTGAAAAGGTGTGAGTTGTGTGCAATTTCCTCATTTATGCATGTGACAGAATTTTCCTTATTTTCTCCTTTATTACACCATTTAAGGCTTGTTGGTGTCGACTGCTTATTTTATACATTCCGTCAGGGAGAATATATATGCTGTGTGCCCCCCTCCCCGTCGTCCGTTTGCTGGTATGTGCATAAAGTTTTTGTCTTTACTTTTAAATGAAGTTGCTTTTGCAGCACCAAAGACTGTAATTGATTTTCCTAAGCAAGGTAGCTACTCTTTGCATAGACCTCAAGTACGCTGTTTTTCTGGAAATGGGGTAAACTTACAAAAAAGGTATTGGAAAAAATGGTTGAGGCTATGTTTAGCTTTTGGGCGAGTAATAAGTTGTATCCTTTATCTTGAATGTATCATAGATAAGCTGCTATATAATGATTGCCACTTCAGATAGCTGTGAAATTAGGTGATTAACTTAGTTCAATCTTAGCATTCTTATTTTTGTATGTCTAATTACCTGAAGTAGAAGTGGGTTTTTGATTTAAATTTTTTTGCTTTCATGTTTGGAGTGTCATTGTAACTACTGTATTGCAGATTATGGAAGTTAGTTGCATTTTTTTCTGGGGTGTTTTTTTGCATCAGTATTTTATCTTCATTAACCTTTTGGGCTCATCACTGCATATAAATGGACGTATTGATGTAACTTAAGTTTTTGTATGTTTTCTTATTGGCATTTTGTAGACAAGCAAAGCTATAGCTTGCAGGATTGACTTAACTTTTCGATGTGGCAGTTAAGTACTAACAAGGTTTAACTCCAAGACGTATTGTTTCCCTGGCATAGAACAGTAGAGGAAATGCCAAGGCATTCAGTAATGTCTTCATGTAATAACACACCACTAAGCACTTGTTTGACTGTCAATAAGCTAAAACTAGGTGAAAATCATATGCCTTTTTCCTCTTTAGAGACATGGCAGTGTTCAGCTGAAAATGTTTGTCAGTGACATGAAATTTGTGCTATCAGTTCAATCCTTATGAAAATGATTTTAAACCCATTTTTATCAAAGACATGAATTACTGTATGTTTTCTACCGATTGTTTTTACCTGTTCAATGTAATATTTGATCAGACTGGGATGTTTCAGGGTTCCTCTCCTGGTCTCAGCGTAACTTGTCTGAACCGTACAAGAAGCTGGTCTGATTGGTCTGTCTGAAGCCCTCTTTGCCCCTCGCTAGTCCTTTCATATCAGAGTGGACTTGGTGACTCGCTGACCACTCCATCTCCGTACTTTGTTGACGACAGTGTGAGCAGCACTGTATATGTGCCTTGAGAATCCAGTGGTTTAGAGCACTGACCACCACCCCCCCCCCCCCCCCCGACCTGCTCTTCGACCGCTCGCTAGATAGGGGACTGGAAGGAACGGGGGAGAGGAATGTAAAGAACGGTGAAATTCTGTCGCAGAACCAACAGCGAACGAAGCAGCACTCCAAAAGTTGCAGTTTGACCAAAAAAAGAAATTCATGCTGTTCGTCATTCCAGGGATCTAAAAACTGCTTTTACAAGCTGTTGAGCAGAATAGCATTATCTGGGTATGACGACAGGTGCTGAGGACATATCAGCTCCTTGGGTGATTTCAGGAACTGTTGCCTGTCTACAAAGCGTCAGCATGTTGCACAGTGGCCACCCCTGAGTAGGCACTTTAGCTGTCTGACATCTGTTTCTCCTTTTGGAATAACGACTGCGGCAGAATGGAAGCTGGAATCTTTTAATTTGTTTCATCGGGCCGTTTTGATGAGTTTTCTTAGAATTCTCCATAGTCGTCAGTGTAATCCATTGAGTTGAATAACATGAGCACATTCAAATTGTAATGTGAAAACTCTGGATATAATTTTTTTCATAAAGAAAAAGTTACCAAGGAAATTATAAAATGACTTTCTACTTAGTCAGGAAATGTGTTCGCAGTGCTTAACACACAGAGCACGCTTGTGTTGTCTCCGGAAAGCTTTACTTCTACACTGTGAATGTACACATACTGATCCAGGAGATTATTCACGGTTTACAGCCATGCGGAAAGTCCAGCTCCGATCTGAGTAGCTTTCAAAGGAGAACTGCCTTTATTGAATAACCTTTAATGCTCCAAGGGGCTGCGACCGATCAAACTGGGTGGCAGACTCCAAAAGGAGTGCGAACGAGTACAGACCAGAACCGGGTATGGAGGCTCGCTGGTGGTTTTTGCATCCAATTTCAAAATGTTCTTTTCAATGGAAATGGCAAGTTATAGGCATTGAGAACAATTAATTAAAAAATGCATGATCTTGACAAATCACATGCTGAGAATTTGCTGTCTGATATGCATGTGACTTAAGCTGTATTTTGATGTTATCTACCAGCAAATATAGCTGCACAAAATGCCCACGTTAACCAAAACTACAGAGAAATGCAATTGATTAGGATTTGATTTAACAGTCAATTCCAGTGTCATCATCCAAATGGGATTTGATAAACAGAAAAGCATTTTCTAAGCAAGTACAGAACTAATCAAACACTGCAGATTCAAAATTTCCATTGAGTTTTTAGTTCGCTAAATTATTTTATATACAACTGGTATTACTCTTAGACATGCTTACAAAGTTAATTCAGGGTCTTTGTATTAATCCAATGTGCTACTGTATTAATCTTAAATCCTTACTACTTGGTTTGATTGCTTTGTATTCTTTTTTTTTAACATTTATTTCCTTTTCAGGTTAGCTGTGCTAGTAAAAGTTAATTCACGCTGCAAGTTATGGAATCTATTTAGATTACACGGCAAATAGACTTGATTACTAAATTTGAACTGTTACTGTTTTAATATTTGTAGATTTTGTGGCTTTCTTTTGTGTTTTTTTTTGCTTTTGATTTTATGCTACACTAGTTTGCCATGTAGCAATCGCACTGTGCAATATTTACAATATGAGGACTGGGAAAATAAATTTCTGGATGTAATGTCTCTTACAGTTTGCGATAGTATTTCTCTCTAGTTCTCAGTGATTTAAATGTGACCAAGCCTTCTGTACTTTGTCACAAAAAGCGGGTTTTCCAGGTGACTATTTTGGTGAGTGTCAAAATAAGAATTTATGGTGTATTATTGTCAAGATTCACTTTGAATTAAATATCTATTGCTGCAGCAAACTGGTGTGTGTTTTAATTGGCTTATAAATGGCTGTATGGAAAAAAGCTAATTTTCCTTTTTATACCCTTGTTAAACGCTCTGTAGATTGGTATGAGGATCCAGGCATTCGATGCAGGTGAGCAGCTGTTTAAACTAGTTTGTAAGCTAATCAGTCCTGTTACATTAACACGAGGCACATGTCCCCAGAGTGAGAACACAGTAGGAGGATTCAGTACTTAAAATGTCCCACCTTCTGAGAACATAAGTTTGTTGTCCAAAATTAATTCAAATCTTATCCCTTTCTATATAGCCTGTATAACTGGGGGAGCTGCTTCTGGATACTAAAGCAATACTGCTCATTTCAAGCTAGGTAATTGCTCCATGCAAAATGTCAAGGAGAATGTGAGTTTGACCTTCCAGGGGGCGGGGGTGAATGGAGTATTCTATTACGGCTGTATGTTTGATTGGAAAATTGAAAATGTTGATGTGGTATTGAGCTCCTCACAAAATAGTTGAGAATTGAACTATGCAAAAAGTCACCACAGATGGTGCTGCTGTGGCTGGTGAATTACATTATGGCTTCACACCTCCAGGACCCTAGGTTTGTTTCTGACTCCACTTTGTGAGTGGAATTGCTTACATAGCAGAGAAACATGCTGTTAAGGTGTCCTGTGGTCGATTGGCACCCTGACCAGGGTATTCCCTGCAATAATTGTAATTATGATCAGCCTGGCATTTTCCTGGTGGGTCAACAGGCTGGCTGGCAAAATTTATAGTGGGGGACCCCACAGTTCCATCCTGATGAAGATGCATCGAAGTTCAATGTGTACATTCCACCCAGTTTTATCATTGCTTTGTTTTTGTACAGATGTGTTAGCAGAACATGATAATAGTCTCTTGTACAGGTTAGTCATCCACACATTCAAACGGTTATCAAAGCGCGTTTCATATATATTTATACACACACACACACACGGACTCGAATGAACTCACCTACAGTGGCGCCTTCGATGCCCCGCACAAGGCTTTCGGGAGGCTCCGGTAATAGCAGGGATGGCCACCAGGTGTCGCCAAATCCTCCAGTAAAGCGCGCTGCCGCCTCGCGCTTTCGCACAGATGCCTCTATACGTGATTTTTTTTCTAATGAAATGACGTCTCTTGCAACAACTGCAGCAACACACGCTCACACACATCAACGGTAAACTGCTGGAAACTATGTGTCCTGCTCCTTTTTCGATCCGGAAATAGCCTGCAGAAAAGGGGTATAGCTGAATAGAACGAAATATGTGCACCAGTGTTTATCTCTGCAATACTGCGGCGCTGCAAAAGCATCCCTCCAGGTTTCAATGCCGCCGCGCCTGTTAACATACGTGCGGGAAGGGGACCACCTCGTTTCTGTCAAATCTGGAATAGATCAAATGTCTTTTTCACGACTAAGACTAGCACTTATGTTCTGGATACGCAAATGGCTTCAAGCGTGAGGAGCGCCGACAGCCTTTTGCACGGTGCGGACGCCGGCGAGCGGCGCCGGGCTGCAGTCCCCGCTTCCGCGGGAGGGAGAAGCGCGGAAGCCGCAGGATGCGCGCTGAAGACCAGGAGGGAGGGATCACCAGCTAGGAGTCTGATAGCAATGGGGATGCTTTTGCTTCTGTTGCAGGCGGCTTTTGCTACTGAGGGTAAGGGTTAAAGAGTCCCTTTCTGCGGCGGGCTGCCTGCATGACGCGTCCTGATATGCATTGCAAACACACCTGCTCTCCAAATCCATCCGTTTCACTATTTTAAAATCACATTTTTTGTGTGACACCCCGTATCCAAGACTGACGAGATAATTAAAAGCACCACCGAATAATCCGTAGAGCTGTCACAGAATAACTCACAATAAAACACGTATATACCGCATTGGGAAGAAGTTCAGTCATTTGCAGGCATATATTATGGCAGGTGGAGAGTGTGGATGTATTTAGTGCTGGATCACAGGATGTTTGCATGGGAAATTAATGGTTTGGTGGCACACATTAAAGTTTGAATGATAATATTAATTTTTGGTGGCGATACAAAGTGAAATGGGCTTGCATGTGAGCTGGCGGGGTGCGTGGGAGTCCGGGTGGGGAAAGAGGGGTTTTGGGCGGCGTATCGCTTCATCTTCAGCCTGACAATTAAATCTGGGAGCCCCAGTGAATTGGCTATGTAAAGGGCAGCATGACAGCACTGCCTCACTAAAATGTTTCCCTTAATTGAATTTTTGAATTTTGTTTATGTCTGTGTATTTGTGAAGGTCCATTTACAACGCATAACTATTACATAAGTAAATCCCCACATTTTGGGGTCACGTTTAGTAACCAGTAATGGCCACGAAATTGCCTGGCCTGATGTAACTCGGTGATTAACTGCAGTTATGCGGAAAAAATATACATTTTACCTGGGAAAACAGGCGGTGTACGTGTCCCCACCGCATGGGATGCTGTTCGGAAATTAAGCGCTCAATGGCAGCCAAACGCGCCCGTGTGAAGCTGTGCAACTGGGTCACGATGTTGCGGCACTGATCTAAATAATAAGAGCTCGCTAAGTTTGCAGATGATTGCTATTGTTTCCCTTGAAAATGTCTTTGGAAAGACGAGGCACACATGACAAATTTGAAATTTTTATATACAGATTTTCTACAGGTGTATGTTTCTGTTTACTTTTTATTAATACAGATTATTAATCTAACGCGTTCGCTGGGAATGATAATGCATCCAATCCAGCCAGTTTGGGACGTCGATAATGGCAAACTAATTTGAAAAGAAAGGAAGTACTCTAATGCTTTTAAAATGTGACGCTCTGATTTCTAAGCATTGTCCCAATCCTCAGGCCTAAGAGGAAAGCTATTCTGGCTGTGAGTTTGACCCTTTTCAGGCTTGCAAAGAGCCCCTACATTGCTGTAGATGCTTCTTAGTTAGGGTTAGCAGATCCACAGGACATGCAATAGAGCAGTTTCATTGGCACCATACAGGATGGCTGTTTGGCTAAGGGAAACAATTTACCCAGCTGTGCTGCAGCTGTATGCATCAAGGAGCCTCAGAAGGTGGCTTGCCTTTTGATTACAGTGACTAACAGTGCTTGCCAGAATTGGGATCCAATGGGGTTTCAAGATGGTCACCCCCCTCCAATGCTACAGTATAGCCAAGGATTATCCTTTAAAATGATCATATATATACAGGTACCTTTCCTGTTGAATTATCACAGTTTCAGTGTGATGTGGGTTCAGCGCAATACATGAGATATGATGACATTACATGCTACACTCACCTAAAGGATTATTAGGAACACCTGTTCAATTTCTCATTAATGCAATTATCTAATCAACCAATC
>JAAGVU020000008.1:22330358-22345672 GCA_011763525.2 Mormyrus iriodes | reverse complement strand
ATCCAGGTTCTCCCCTGTCTTGTGTTCTGTGATGGACTGGCATCCTGTCCAGGGGGGACCCCTACGTTATGCCCTACAATGGACTGGCATCCCATCCAGGGGGTCCCCAGCCTTGTACCCTGTGATAGACTGGCATCCCATCCAAAGTGTCACCTGCCTTGTGTCCTGTGATGGACTGGAATCCTGTCCAGGGTGTCCCCTGCCTTGTGCCCTGCGATGGACTTGCATCCCGTCCAGGGTGTCCCCTGCCTAGTGCCCTGTGATGGACTGGCATCCCATCCAGGGTGTCCCCTGCCTCTTGTTCTGTGATGGATTTGCATCCCGTCCAGGGTGTCCCCTGCCTCATGTCCGTGATGGACTGGCATACCATCCAGGGTGTCTTGATACACAGCACCACCTTCAGGGTGCCTTGTGCTCTGCAGTGGCCTGATCATTGGCTCTAAATACATGTGTGTAAGCACTCCTTAACTCTAAATACATGTGTGTTAGTACCCCTTAGCTCAGGGATTCACCCAGACAGAACGTTTAGCATCTTTTCTGTGTTCAGATGGTGTAGATATGGAAACATACTGTCATTGTCTGTGTGGGCTGTTAATGCAGATTTCAGTACTGTTATTACAGTGGTAAAGCAGTGTAAAACAGTTTAAAGCATCTGTCCCCTAGTTAATGGCTATGGACGCATTTCGATGGATCCACAGAATTTTGTCAGTATAAATTTTACAGTTACATAGAAAAAGGCAGTGTGGTTTTTGCCCTTGACTATTTTTCAGACTGTTTCGCATTGACAGCATGACTGGAAATGCTTTGGAAAAAACCTGATGTTCCAGTATCCAGCTAAAAGCGGTGTATTTAATACGGCCTGAATTTGGACTGAGGTGATATGAGCAAATGGTGAGCTGAACTGAGTGAGGTTTCATGCAAATATAAATCTGTAAATGTAGTGTATTCTTAATAATTGATGGATTTGTAAGGCTGCTGTAACAGGGGTTCAAAACACATTGTCAAATCACTGAGGAACATATTTCTGCAATGAATCATCTGTGTGTGAGAATATTAAAGTCAGATTTGAATTGATATAATTTATTTGTTCTTGGGGCCTTAACGGTGTAAATGCTTTTAATGCACGTGTTCCGTGGTGATTAGCCTGTCATAGGCCGATCACGTTAAATGCAGTGCAGGGGAGGGCCCAGGCATTCCCACAAACCATAATGGAATTATTATCTTAAATTGCCGTGGAAAGACTCAGTGTGACAGGAAGAGGAAGAGGAGGAGAACATATAGCACAAAACCTATAGGAGAAGAGCGAGATTATGGATAATCGCAAATGGCGAGAGCAACTGCACACCAACAGGTAAGATTTCTGGATATAAGTGAAAGGAATAAATGGTTTTGGAATTACAGTACTTCCAGGTAAAACAACGAGATTAAAACCTCGAGCAGTATAGCAGAATGATGCTAACCGCTAATGTATCTTACGTGAGGAAAACCAACCATCCTGCAGGTATATAGACCCCACTGATGTGACGGAACCTGTATAACTATTATTTGCTGTTCAGGATGAGATGTGTGAAAGATGATCCTGATTAAATGGGCTTGACTGTGACTGTCAGGTTGTGTTCAGGATATTAGATATCGATTTGCGTCCTGTTGATTCAGCTAAAGATCAGTGAACCAGCGTGATATCTGACCATACTTTAGCAAAAGGAGGATTCTGCTGAGGAACAAGGTGCCTCATAAACATGCGAAAGCAAGAGCCAATAAGATGAGGTGGGTCGCTGAGGTCTGGAATGAACGTTTGTTCATTGTACTTTTTGTAGCTCTGGACTGGCCCTCATTTCGGCCCTTCTCTATAGGTATCCAGGTATTTAAAGCGGCTCCATTAGCAATCATTAGATGTTAAGTGAAGTATACCAATATTCTGTTGCTGTGCCGATTGTAGTCCTTTGTGTCTGCTTTTGTTATTACAATTAATCTCAGTGCTCTCCAGAATAAGTGGTTTAGATGAGAGTGAATCTGTGGATGTATTATTATTTTTTGTATTAAAAAATGATACCACAGATTTGCATTTGTGAGACTGGCTTTACCTGTAACCAAAGGAGAGGTCCTCTAATCTTAATGGTTCATGAACTTCACTGAGAATTTTAAGGTAGTTAATGTTAGCAGAAGAGAGTGAAATTATTATTGAAAAGAAAATATGAAAAATGCAGCCAGACTGTGCCTTTCCTGGTGTTATGGGAAACAGCAGCTGACGTGTGAATTTGGTTATGCGGATGCTGTTATGACACCACCAGGCTGGGAAATAGGAATTCACACATCTGCAGAGGTCTGCTCAGCCCCTCCTGCTGCTGCCTTTGCTCTGCTCCATTATGCCTGACGTTAATGGTTCTGAACAGTGCTATGAATACAGGACCAGCCATGCGCTTATTTGTTTTAAATGGAATTTAAGGGCTCGCTTTCACTGATTCGCGACAAAGAAAAAGCCGTTTAGTCCAATAGTTTCTTACAGCTTTTTAAAATTTCCATTCAGGACACATTCATGAATAAAAAAAAGCACTTTACAAATAAAATAGGCTACAATGAATGTATAGTCAAGTATGTCACTAATGTACAGGGGTTGATCAATGAAACTGAAACACTTGGTTTTAGACCATAATAATTTATTACTATGCTGTAGGGAATCCTTTTGCAGCCAATACAGCACCAGTTCATCTTGGGAATGACAGATACAAGTCCTGCACAGTGGCCAGGGGGATTCTGAGCCATTGCTCTTGCAGAACAGCGACCAGGTCACTATGTGATGCTGGTGGAGGAAAATGTTTCCTGACTCGCTCCCCCAAACACCCCAAAGTGGCTCAATAATATTCAGATCTGGTGACTGTGCATGCCATGGGAGATGTTCAACTTTACTTTCATGTTCATCCAACCACTCTGTTGCCATTCTTGCACAACACCACCTTCAGGGTACAATGTTTGAACTTGGTCCTCCAGAATGGTTTGGTTGTCCTTCGCAGTGATGCGCCCATCTAGAATAAGAAGTGGGCCTAGTGAATGCCCACATATAGCAGCTCAAACCATCACTGTTCCACCCCCGTGCTGCACTCAGGGTACGCAACAGTCCAGGAGGTAAGCCTCTTTGGGGCTTCTCCACACCATAACTCTCCCAGATGTGGCAAAAACATTGAAGGTGGACTCATCTGAGAGCAATACATGTTTCACATTGTCCACAGCCTAAGATGTGCGCTGCTGACACCATTGGAGCCAACGTTTAGCATTGGCACGAGTGACCAAGGATTTGACTATCCCTTGTGTATTTTACTTCTTCCGTTCTAAATTCCAGATTCTATATAATTTATCCTTATTTTGAAAATGGACTGGGGTAACTTCAACCCCAAAAATAACACAGGGGATATAGCAGCCCGACCATGAGTGTTGACCCTGTGGAGCTTCTGATGAACAGTTTTGGTGGAAACAGGAGAGTTGAGATTCGCATTTAATTCTGCAGTGAGTTGGGCAGCTGTGGTTTTATGCTTTTTGGATACAATTTACATTAGTGCCCGGACATCCCTTTCAGACAGCTTCCTTTTTCGTCCACAGTTACCGATGTCAGATGTAGTCTGTCTTTTGTGGTAGTATATCGACGTTACCCTGGATACCGTGGTTCTCAATACACCACAAAGACTTGCTGTCCTGGTCACAGATGCGCCAGCAAGACGCACACGAACAATTTGTCCTCTTTTGAACTCTGATATGTCTCCCATTATGTTGTGTAGATTGCAGTATTTTTTGTACATCTGTGCTATTACTCTGCTAATTCAACCTTCTCACACTGCTCTTACTGATGGAATGTGCAATAAGTGAAGACTGGCCAGCAGGCTGCACATATATAGGCGTGAAACTTCAAACACTATATTGGCCAGTTTTTCAGTTTCATTGTCCAGCCCCTGTAACTAACCATCCATCCATTTTCTGTATCCGCTTATCCCATTCGGGGTCACGGCGAGTCTGGAGCCTATGGGCACAAGGCAGGGAACAACCCAGGACGGGGCACCAGCCCATCTCAGGGGACACTCACACACCATTCATACACATGCATGCATGCATACATACCTATGGGCCATATTGCAACTCCAATAAGCCTCAGCATGTTTTTGTATTGTGGGGGGAAAACTGGAGGAAACCCCAGGACAAGAACATGCAAACTCCACACACATGGAACTCGGGCAGCGACGTGAACCTTGGTCCCAGAGGTGTGAGGCGACAGTGCCAGCCACTGCACCACTGTGCCACCTCCCCATAACTAATATATTAAAAATTATATTAAGCTTTATCTAAAGGAGTTGCCTGTGGAGCCAGGTACGTGAAGGACATCTATGCCCAAGATCAGGGGTCTCCAACTGCAGTCCTGGAGAGCTACTATCCAGTAAATTTTCTATTCTACCTGGCTTAAGATGAGCCACATCTGTTCCTCATATTTAGCTAGAAACAGGTATGGCTCATCAGAAACCAGGTAAGAGAGATGGAGATAATGCCTCCAGTGTGTCTCACTGAGGCCCTGTCCCGCCTCCAGTGTGTCTCACTGAGGCCCTGTCCCGCCTCACAGTGTGTCTCACTGAGGCCCTGTCCCGCCTCCAGTGTGTCTCACTGAGGCCCTGTCCCGCCTCCAGTGTGTCTCACTGAGGCCCTGTCCCGCCTCACAGGGTGTCTCTTTGAGGCTCTGTCCCACCCTGCGGGGTGTCTCTCTGATGTCCTGTCCAGCCCTGAAGGGTGTGTCTCTGAGACCCTGTCCCACCCTGCAGGGTGTCTCTTTGGGGCTCTGTCCCACCCTGCAGGATGTCTCTCTGAGGCCCTGTTCCACCCTGCAGGGTGTCTCTTTGAGGCTCTGTCTCGCTCAGCGGGTTGTCTGTTTGAGGCTCTGTCCCACCCTGTGTGGTGTCTCTCTGAGGCTCTGTCCCACCCTGTAGTTTGTCTCTGAGGCCCAGTCCCAGCCTGTGGAATGTTTCTCTTTGGCCCTGTCCCGGCCTGCGGGATGTCTCTCTGAGGCTCTGTCCTGCCCTGAAGGGTGTGTCTCTGAGGCTGGTCATAAGAAGGATGCAGTCTACATAGCATCGTTTCACAGCTGTTCATTAACATGGTCTCTTTATTAATAAGTGGGTCTTTCCCTCCATTTTCCTCCCACAGTCAAAAAACACACAGCCTGTGGATTTATGCTGCAGATTCTGCTTATGTATATGTCATAGACTGGCAATCCCACTGCAGGGATACAGTGCCACTAAAAATGGATGCATGGTGGATTTGCAGCCAGCACTAAAAACTGCACTGGATTTTTATGCCATACACAAGTAAAATATTCTGTACATACTTTGATGTTGACTGATTTTTTTATGCTAGTTTCCAGTAGGAAATTCATGTTATGGTGGTCATGTTTACATTGTTCCTTCCTCTTACTTGTATTTATTCTCGTATTTATTTTTCTGTACGATTTTTGCTGTTCTTATAGGTGCAGTTTGTAGACCACAAATGAATTTTAAGGTCTGCATTTAGGAATTCTCTTGTTAAATATTCATAATTATGTTTGAATTGTATAATATATATCTGTCATAAGTTGCATAGATCGTATGTCGACGACGATCTATAGTATTTTTTTTTTAAACGATGTAGCGTTTTAACATTGCTATTTGTAAAAAAATAGTTACTGTAAAAGCTACAGCATTTTAAAAGTATCTGTGCTGCTGATAATCTACTGAAAAAAGCAGTTACGTTAGTAGCATCGCTAATTTTAGTTAGCTACTCCCCAACACTGCTGTTAATTAAGAGAGCAACTTCCGTTTTCCAACACAATATATTTATTTGCACTCTGTATGTGGATCTGCTGCATCAAAAACATTCTGCACCCTCTAGGGTTGTGGCATGACATAGAATGAACAAGATCGTGGCATCGTTTTAAGTATGTGACAGGTAATTCTCAGCGATGTGTTTCATTTTGTTTGTCTGGATATTGCCTGAATTGTATGGCCACCTCTTCTCTCAGTCTGGGGAATTTACCATAAATCTGAGTCCGTTATGAAGTTATCATACTCTGGCACTAGGCAAGTATGGGGAAGTTACTCTTACTCTGGCACAGGGGAAGTTACCATTATTCTGGCACTGTGGAAGTTACTATTACTCTGGCGCAGGGAAAGTTATCATTACTGTGGCACAAGTGAAGTTACATTACTCTGGGTCTGGCGAAGTTACTGTGACTTTAGGTCTGGGGAGGTTATCATTACCCTGACACTGGGGAAGTTACTATTACTCTGGCACCAGGGAGGTTACTATTAATCTGGCACAGGAGAAGTTATCATAACTCTGGCACCAGGGAGGTTACATTACTCTGGAAATGGGGAAATTGTCCTTACTCTGGCACTGGGGAAATTATTATTAATCTGGCACAGGAGAAGTTACCATAACTTAGGCACTGGATAAGTTTCCATTCCTCTGGGTCTGGGGAAGTTATCGTTACTCTAACAGCAGGGCAGTTCCCATTACTCTGTACTTTCTGATTTTTGGCTGTGGCCTGGACCCCCTGGGTCTTTTCATAGGTTATGCAGTAGAGTTAAGCAGCATTGACTCTGTGCATGTTCGTGGTCTGCTGGTTCAACATGGAGTCACACTGATCTGATCTCCATTTCAGGGGAAGAAATACCAAACAGAACAGATCAGAGAGCCTGGCAGTGCCAACCTGTTTCCTGTGGGGAAGCATTCAACTCTCTGCAGTAAAAAATAGATTGAGAAAATGAGGTCTTTAATTTGTGGGCCATAGGAGCTGAGTGCGTCGAATGGGATGGGCTTGTAGATCTCACGCAGACAGGTTTGAATTTGCCATGGAAGTGATGCACATATCCGGACAAGCTTTAAAGATAAGATATACTCTATTGATCCCTGAGGGAGATTGTTAATACATTATACTTAATGCATTATACACATTGCTGTTTTGTGATATTTTAATGAAATGTTGGACATCTGGTTAGTAATTAAGCAATGACACACTTAGCTTGACCACAAACACAAATGAACTTAATGCTAATGGGGGGTGATGTAAATCTAGCAAAATGTTTCCTTTAGGTGGGTACTGTACGTGCGACGAAGAAGCATGTCATTCAAAAGTGCATCATTTATGTCCTGTGAATAAGATTCCAGTAAAGATGACATATTACACATATTGTGAAAAATGAATAAATTAGTGGATGTTATATATGCTATTAAAAATCAGATAGCATGTGACTTTACTGTAACAAGATGGGCTGCTTCCTGGCATATTGTGGCTGGGGGTGTGGAGTGGCACGCTGGGAGGAGGCGCTGTGGTGTCTGATGGCAGCAGGCAGGAATGATGCCCTGTAGTGCCTTTTAGAACATCATGCTGGTGCCGGTGGGTAAATGTGCTCCAGAATAGCCCCCCCTCCCCCAAAGTGGATTGGCTGAATTGTTCACGATGTTGTCCAGTTTTGCCAACATGCTCTTCTCTGCTACTGCCTCCAGTGGGTCCACAGTCAGTCATGTGATGGAGCTGGCTTTCCTGATGAATTTGGCTGAACTGATGCCAGAAGTTTAGCTTCTCATTTCACACCATGAGCACTGTTGCTGGCATTTATCGTTTGATCCATCCTGCTTATTAATAGCTGGTGGGCAAACTGGCAGCATTCGCTGAATGGTCTACACCAGTGTTTCCCCATCCGGTTCTCGGGAACCCCCAGTCTGTCCACATTTTTGCTTCCTCCCAGCTCCCGTGGACTGCCTGGGGGTCCTCAAAGACCAGATCGGGAAATGCTGGTGTACGCAATGAAAAGCTGTGTGGCCCACGGGTTTGAGAACCCACAGCACCAGATCTCTGTGAGCAGAAGCTTTTTGATGATTGTGGGCTGAACAATATCTATCACAAATCTCCAGCCCCCCCCCCCACCATTGACTCTGTTGTGCCCTGCCTTGTTGCCATGGTTTTCAAGAAGTAAATGCTGAAATACCTTGTGCTGGTTAGTTGGTTTTTTGCTAGATTGCACAAACCACAAACATGTACAATAATTAAACCAGGGAGCTAAATGCTACATAGGCTGGACAAAATCTCTTATTTATTTGTTGAGTGAACCTGTACTCTTTATGCAAAGTAATATTGCACTTGTACATGAGTAGACGTAGAATATAGAAGATATCAAATATGATTTTTATTCATGCTTGTACTCAGCTGAACACTTACACTCAGTGCCCACAGCAGCATTATTATTAGGTGTCCCTGCATGGTACCAGGTAGGACCTGCCCCTGAATCACTGCAGGGCTTGGCGAATTGTGTGTTCAGTGAAGCCTTTCTTCATGCCACTGTTGTACTGAGCTGTTATTTTTGCACTTGTGGCCTTCCTGTTAGCTTTAGCTGGTCTGGCCATTCTCCTCTGACCTCTCTCATTAACAATGAGTTTTTGCCCACAGTACTGTGGCTGCCTGAGTGTTTATTGCGCCCTCCTCTGTAATCTCTAGATACTGTAGTGTCTGAAATTCACAGGAAGGGACCTGTATCTGATTGGCTTGTACCACAACAATCACACCATGTTTTAAAATTAATGAGATCCAGCATTTGAACCATTTTACTGCTCAGCAAAACAGTAAGTGAACCTTCTGAGCTTGTCTGTGTGTGTATGTATTTGGCTGCAGTCACACAACTGCCTGTAGTACGTCACTTTGGACAAAAGCATTTGCTAAAAAAAGTCAATGTAATGTAAAAGTAAATGCAATGTAAATGTAAGACCATTTTACGGACCCACCCCACTATGTTTGCACATATTCTCAATACCTCCAGAGGGATTTGAGATTTAGTGCAATAAAAACGTAGATACTGAGTGCACTGCAGTTGAGATGCTTTGCTAAGGCCTAGCTGGACTCCTCAAGGGAGGAGAATGTGTGATAAGGTAGCAGCTAATTGTAATTCCCAAAACCAAATCACTGGACAGATGTGTGCAGGTTATTGGGATATAAAACAGGGTAGCAGCTCACTGTAATTCGCAAAACAGCCCTGGATTGAGCCAGAGGTCACATTAGACTTTCTCGTTGTCCATTATTTTTTGACAGACGTTCATAAAAAATCCCTCATAATCTATTATTACCTTTCATTTTAATTTTTTAAAGATAATAAAACATATTTAACAGCATTTTCATTCAATCATTTTTATTTTTAAATAATTGATATATAGAAAAAGTTTAGATTATACATTTATTTGGGCATGGAGAGAAAAGATGAGCGGTGACACTGACTGTGTAATCACTTTTCATGTCAACACCACACAAAGCAGATGAGTGATTTTTTTCCTGCAATGAGAGCGGAAAATAACTTGCCCTGTAACATTTACTGCCACTGCCTGATAAACGTTATCAGTATCAGTATCAGTTATCAGGTGCTTTCAAACGAAGTTCTGGAACCTAGCTCCTGGTTTGGAGTCCCAGGGGTATCTAGACTGGGAAGTTTTTGTAGCACTGCACAAAAGGAATTGTGAATGCTAAAATAAGCATGGGAGACGCAAAAAGCTCGTAGCTTAAACTTCACACGTAATTTCTTACTACGGTATACCGCTACCCCAAAACAATGGAGGATGAACAAGTTGTTTAGTTAGTTATTGGGGGATCAATTGTTATTAAAATGGGACACAGTCATTCATTTATATTTTATTTATACACCTGAAATATGTTTATAATTCATTATTAAATCTGGCCAGCAGATCGATCTTGTGTTTTCCACAGAATAAAAAATTATGCAATGATATTCTGCCAAGGCCCTGGCAAGTATCCCTGTTGGCACCACGATATTAAACAAAAGTATATCGGTTATCGATTGGATTTTCCGATGTTCAAACATGGAGACACAAGCAAAAAAGAAATCATTAATCCATTAAATGAAATTGAGGTACAAAAATAATTCCATCTGCTAATTTTTTGCTCCACTACTACTATCTTTTTTCCAAGCTCTTCCAACATTTGTGGAGAAGCAGTCAGCAAGTTTATCGGCTTATATAAGATAATGAGGTCATGCATGTGAGATCAAAGACAAGACTAGACAATAGCTAATATGCAATTGCCACCAACTGGACAGGGGTGTGAATTACTTAAAGTTACGGTAGATCGATAGTGTTCTAATCTGTCAACATGATGGACAGCGTTCAGATTTTTCTGACTTTGTTAAAAATTTTCGACATGCGACAGGGTATCAACTCACTATAATTCCCAAAACCAAAAATCTCTTACTTCTGCTTACATGTTAGTTTACTCTTGTGGTTTCACCTTCGTTTTCTCTTACTTGCGGTTACATGCTAGTTTTCTCATATTTGAGGTTACATGTTTATTTTCTCTTACTTAGGGCTGTATGTTGGTTATCTCTAATTTGTGGTTATGCAATGCCTCACAATTTTCATCAATTGCTATTTTTTGACCAAAAATGTAATTTTTTTCCCTCAGGGTTTGAGGAATGCCCCCCTCCCCTCTCCATTTGCATAATGTTAAGGTCCACGTGTAATGAATTTTGAAATGAATTTTCATGGTTTAATAACAGAATTTTTGTGTATCATCCTTATGTGCTTAGAATTGATATTGACTAAATATTTTTAGATGATTCATCTTTTGAAAAATAATGTTTTAACTTCTTCTGTAATATTTCACTCATATAAGAGAAAATTGAAACAGTCCATGAAAACTAGCATTATGGTATTGTTTCTACTCAGGGTACTTTTCTCCTTTTTCCTATTATGTATTAGATATTGGTGCACCTACTGAATTCTCTTGGCGTTATACATTGTATGTGATATTGGAACAAAATCCCAGAATGACATAAAAAACAAAAACATTCTTGTGACTAATGGTCAGTAGTGATTACTCATTTTTGTTTTGCATTTTCTGATATATTTGCCGGAATTAAAGACCTGAGAATACAGACCGTATTGGTTCAATGGTCCCAACTGACCCCAATAATCTGCTATTTCCTGCCTGCAGATGAAGGAACCTCAGGTTACTCGAAGCCCTCACAGAAGGCAGGGGTTTTGGCTGGCCCTGTGCACCCATTCGCTCGATCGCTCCTGGGAGACGGGGATGCTTTTCCAGGAATTCACACAGATCCACCAAGGGCAGCAGAGAGCACAAGAATACTGCCAGCATTCTCATCCATTCTGACTCTTATGGCCAGCTCAGCCAAAAAGCCCCAGACCTTAGTTCAATCTTTGGCTTCTCCAATCATATCAAACAATGGGTCCAATAATCCCAAGAGTGAAACAGAGCTGCTCTCCTCTACACCTGCTGCCACCAGCAACTTCTCTTCAAGCTCAGGTTTGATTACCACCATGCATGACCAAAATGTATCTGTAGCACAACTTGAACCAAAGTAGTTGCTCAGCATCATTGCAGTGTGTATTATTTCATTGATCCTTCATACCGAGGCTGTCATTGCCATTATCATCATCGTCACCATCCTCATCCTCCTCATCATCACTGTCGTTATCATTCTCACCGTCATCATCTTCACTATCATCATTTTCCTCATCATTATCATCATCATCCTCGTCGTTGTCATTAACTATAGCAAGTTTTACACCAGTGTTAATCACGTGGCTGCTCTCTTACCCAAATGCAAGTCTGGTGCCAGCAGCTGTAAATGCTCTTTAAAATCTGAAATTTCATTTAAAATCAATTTATCCACTGTGCCTCATATCCACGTTGTTTCAGATTATACAACAGAGGGCTACTGTACCAAACATTTTACCAGTGAGACACAGCCAGCACTAACTGGACAACTGTCATTCAAAAGTGCCTTAAATACCCAAAAGTCCACTGGATTTTCTAATACAGCTTCCAGCAAGTCACTGTTTAAAGCTACTGGAGATTCTTTTGTCTTCTTCCCAACTTTTATCCATGCTCTGTCAACTGCGCTATATGTAGCATCAGCTGTAAAACATTACCAGCAAATTTACAAGGTAGTCTAAAATCCACACAGTCTGTAACACATAACGACATAGGAAGCACACTGGGCCATTCCTTATCCATCAAAGGCAAGGGAGGTAACTCTGTAGTAGATACAGTATCTGTTTCTTCCACTCTGATGGTGGCAGAGGTCAGCAGCCATATACAAATGATCCAGGAAAGGCCCGTCTTATTCCATATCATACAAGACTGCATGTTTCAATGTATGTCGTCCTCAATTAATCCTTTTCAGCTCAGTCACTAACAAAGTCTGACCAGTTTTATAATGAACATACAACTCCTAAAATCTTGGACTGATGATTTCCCTCTATCACGTGTTCCAGCAGCAGGATCCCATGCAATGGAGATCATAGCTGATTATTTCAATTATCTGTCAAGTAACATGTTTAAAACAAACACAGTCCCCTTGACATAACAGATCCTGCAGTATAGATAAAATTAGACTTCACCGTAGTCAAAATTCGGACAGTGATTTCCGAAACAAAGGCTTGGACTGATTCTGCCTCAGTTGATGAAATTCAAACTTCTTCTTTCTTCTCTAAACATTTGTATTCTGAAAATACCAGTGAACTCAATACATGAGATATGATATCATCCAGAACGGATGTCTATACAAATACAAATGATGAGGATCATTTTACTAATTTTGACCAAGCTGCGCAATTTACATCGCTGTTATTTCATATTAAACACGCAATTCCTATCAAGAAACCCCCTGAAAAATCAATGCTTTTACATCTAGTTGCAACTTCTGTACCACCCTTTTTTCTGCCTATACCTTTCATGTCACTTCTTCTGCCAGTGACGTAACCTCAGGATGGGCTTCAGTGTTCCCATACAGTGGGTCCACAGGTACATCTGTGGCACATTTCACTCCTATTCTTAGGAGTGTAACGATACAGTGTACTCACGATTTGGTTCAATAGACAATTCAGGGCTCACGGTTCGACACACTGACAATATATTCAACAAAATAAAACTGAAAACGAACTAGGACCCCATGGTTCTTATTTTCTTTAGGCATATACATTTATGAGAATGTTTTCCAACCATTTCTTTTTTCTTGCAATTTTTTTCCTTGTTCTGCAAATTCCAGTGTGAAATGCAAAAATAAAATCTCAAACTGAGATTATGCCTATTGCTCCTTGTCGCGTTAACATTAATAAATGATTTTTGTGCCACGGTACAATGTTACACCCCTACAATGCATATTGTCATATTTTTGAATCACGAAATATCATTGTTAGACCCCTACCTTTTTTACACAAATTAGGTGAAACAGGAAAACCAAGTGTGTTTACAAAGGCATGTGACATAGATAAGGTATATGCATTATACATCAAAATAAGTCTTTTGACCACTTGGAATTTTTATCGACCATCATGAAGACCAGAGCCCTTCATATCTCCTGATCACAGGATACTCACAGTGGCTGTTGTGCTAAACAACATAAACTCAACAGCAAAGGCAATAACAACAAAGCCTTTTTGTCAATGATTCATCACAAGTGAACTTGACTCTGTTTTTCTTATAAGAAGCTCTACATCAATCCAAGCATTAACCACAGAAGGGAAGCAGAAACTTCTCTGAGCCCCACCACTACTTCACACACGCACTGTCAAAATCACACCTATTTCTCTTGAGTCAGCTGATAAGTCCACAGCTTCAACCTTCGATTTATCTGTCTCCCTTTCATCAGTAAGAAAGGAAATGGAACATCCCACTTCAGAAACATCATCTGGTGAAGTTCATGCCATCGTTGTGACCTTGCCTGACACGCCAACACATGTGCTCTCATACAAAGCTCATGCAGCTAAACCATTATGGTCAAGCCCCTCCTTGTCCACTCATGACTCACCAGTATCCCCAGTACCCTTTGCTATGATATCATCAGATTCATTTGACTTCAGGTGGAACAATGTCCAGTCCTTCAGTATTTTTAGGTTTGACATCATCTGCTTTTAAGATGCTGCCTGACATGCTCTCATCCAGAACCATAATGTCCACTGTAGGTGCCACTGTGAATGTTACTCACTTTCTCATTACAGAGGAGTCATCAAGGGATGACTTGTCTACAGCTACAGCTCCTCGAGATAGAGACGCACTAGAGAATGCGACTAGTGCATTAGATGGCCAATTAGGGAATGCTACAGCACTGGAGAAAGTTAAAAGCACGTCCAGAAAGGCATCATCTGCAGCAGTAATAAAGGCCACTCAGGACACGAATGGCATGCCTCAGCTTATGACAATAACCAACACAACCGTGGCCTTAACCACAAGAGTCCCAAGGACCATAACCCCAATCACCACAGCAAAGCTGACCATTGACCGTAAAACAACTATGAGCATGATCGAGACAACAACTTCGGAAAAGACCAGAGCCTTTGGCAAACAATCAACAACTGCCCTGACCTCCACCGTGGCTGCAGCTACCCAAACACTCAAGATCCCAGCATTTAGGCTAACCACAGCTGTTGCTCGTAGTACCTCTACAACTGAAGTTCCTCCACTGCAGTGCAATGTTACAGAGGCTTTCTGGTTGAAAACAGGTATTGGAGACCATTATCATTTGTAAGGTACTTTTTGCATTCCAAATGTTAATATAGTTTTGCACAGATACAATGTCAAAATGATGATTTTTTTAAATAAATGGTGCCACATTGTGGAAGAAGTTCACTGGAGACCTTTAGCGTTAATCAGAAGTCTTCCATGGTTAGAGTGTTATAACATGGGGTGTCCATGTGATGTTATATGTCCATTCCTCTCATATTCTACTGTTCACTTGCAGTTCTGTCAGTACACCCAAGGAGAAACCGTCTGGATAACATACTGAAACAGAACCTCCCAAAAGGCCTTACACAGGCACTGCGGAAAGCTTTCAACAGCAGCACTATTCGTGTCCAGGTCAGCAAGTTTCTGCATGACATCAGACATGGAAGTTAATTATACTTTTTTTTGGTGGTGGTGGTGGGGCGGGGGGTGATAAACGTGTGTCCCCCAGGCAAGGTTACTTCATGCTTTAGACACTTCTTATCTTCAAATTCAAATTCTTTAAATTCATATATGGTGAATTTTAAATCAAGATTGAGAAAGAATCAGAGTTTACTTTATACATCAAGTACTTTCTGAGGTAGAAGCAGCTTTTCTAGTTTGTTTGGTGTCGAGTATTAAGGACAGGATAGGAAACGTGTAGTGCATAGTAAGGACAGGAAACATGCGGTGTGTACACAGTAACAGTGTATATAGTAAGGACAGGAAACATGCGGTGTGTACACAGTAACAGTGTATATAGTAAGGACAGGAAGCATGTAGTATGTACACAGTAACAGTGTAT
>JAAGVU020000008.1:22317793-22330258 GCA_011763525.2 Mormyrus iriodes | reverse complement strand
ACAGTAACAGTGTATATAGTAAGGACAGGAAACATGCAGTGTGTACACAGTAACAGTGTATATAGTAAGGACAGGAATCATGCGGTGTGTACACAGTAACAGTGTATATAGCAAGAACAGGAAACATGCAGTGTGTACACAGTAACAGTGTATATAGTAAGAACAGGAAACGCAGTGAGTACACAGTAACAGTGCGTATAGCAAGGACAGGAATCATGCGGTGTGTACACAATAACAGTGTATATAGTAAGGACAGGAATCATGCAGTGTGTACACAGTAACAGTGTATATAGTAAGAACAGGAAACGCAGTGAGTACACAGTAACAGTGTGTATAGTAAGGACAGGAATCATGCGGTGTGCACACAGTAACAGTGTATATAGTAAGGACAGGAATCATGCGGTGTGCACACAGTAACAGTGTATATAATAAGCACAGGAAACATGCAGTGTGTACACAGTAACAGTGTATATAGTAAGAACAGGAATCATGCGGTGTGTACACAGTAACAGTGTATATAATAAGCACAGGAAACATGCGGTGTGTACACAGTAACAGTGTATATAGTAAGAACAGGAATCATGCGGTGTGTACACAGTAACAGTGTATATAGTAAGAACAGGAAACATGTGGTATGTACACAGTAACCAAGCCGAAGACACGTGCATATAATTTGGCAATCCCTAACTGCATGTCGTATTTGATGGCCTCAGTACCTGGAGGATAGTCATGCAGCACAGGGAAAACATGCCAACTCCGTACACACAGAGCAGAGTGGAGGCGGGATTTAAACCCCCAAGTGTGCTATTGAGGGTTTAAATTTTCAAATGAAACAAGCAGTGTGGTCTTGGGCTCAGGAGAGGTGTCTGGGTTTGGTACTGATGGTTCGAATGCTTCCGGTGTTATGCATGAATGTTCTTAATGTTGCACTTCTCATTACTGAATTGTCTTATTAGCTTCATGCTTTGTTGAAAGATGTCAAGCAGGTCTTGCTCCAGGACTGTTGACATTTAAAGCTGTAGAAATAAATAAATGTAAATTAATATAGGAATCATTTCAATGTAACATTGGTCCTGTATACATATCATAGCACTGGTTGATCTGAACGTTAGAAAAACCATCAGCTGTGTCTTTACTCTCTCACTGCCGATATAGAAATGGGAATATCTTTCTCATACAGCTTGGCCCTTAGGAAAGAAGTAGATTGCAAAGAAAATTATATGTGTTTTAATTATAGGACTGCAACTTTTTAAAAGGAATAGAGAGAATCCATGGTAATGAATATGTAACACTGAATCTGCTGAATTGCGATGGTGGGCCTTAGCATAACTGCGGGGCTTAATGAAATGCAATCTCTCAGTAAAACATTCACTGCAGGGGCTGGATCAGGCAGCGGAGGTAGCAGCACCGCAATAGAGAGCCTCTTCATGTCTGTGACTGTGGGCCTGATTGTTGGGAGGTGCTACAAAGTCCCAGCCGCTTCTGGGGTGGTCTCACACTCAGGACACTGCATGATGACTGAAGTTGAGGTTGATAGTATTTTTCTGTTTGCTTGTGTATGATATTTATCATGCTATTGTTAAATAGCTTATATTTCCTAAATGATTCTGTGTATCCGCCCTGCTTAAGGAGGCGCAGTGACTCAATGACTGACACTACATGGTTGTGGGTTCAAATCCCAGCTTGGCCCTGAGAGTGAAGTGTATTGGTGTTGTATAAACATAGCGCAGGACGTGCCTGTGACCTCCTGTGTCCTCCTGCAGCTGGAGAACCTGACAGGCATTTCAAATGTGACAGTGGCGTACTCGGTGGCCAGCGGCAGCACTGTCTTCATGGCCTCCGTGGTGATCGAGGCCCTCGCCGTGTACGGGATCGACAAGCTGATGGCTGATATCCGGCAGTACGTGCCTCTGGTGCAATCCCTGCCCATACCTGTCGCCCCCTGGAGGCCCAGCCCTGCTATTTCACTTCAGCTCAAAACAGGTGATGCTCAGGAAACTGCAAGCCATCACTGTAGGGCCGTGACATTGTGAACATCGTGAGCATTTGTGAACCGCTCAGTCTTTGATGCTGCTTTGCCGTATACAGTACTGTGCAAAAGTCTTACACAGTCAAAAGAAAAGTTTAAAGCTGTTTATCTGGGTAGTACATGTACTTCTGCTAGGAACAAAGAACACAGTGTATGTAGCATTAGAACATACATAAATTAAGAGTAACACAATAAAAACTAGTAAGAATCTTCTGTTCTACCAAAAGTTACTGGCACCATCTTGTTGGATGGCTAGAAGAACAGCACTTCAGTTCCCAAACCTCTCCATAGGCATACCTCATCATTCCATGTATTTATTAAATTTCACCACCAGCTCACTTAATTAATTAATTTAATTAGTTAAACACGTCAGTAAGATATTGATTAGTTATTAGTTATATGACGTGGGTTAGTGGTTGAGGAAAAAAAAATAACATGGATGTATTGGATGGTTGCTGCGAATACTGTAGTGATTTTAGATGAGGTTTTGAAAATCTAACACACTTTGACAGTCATAGTATCATAGCTTTACACCAACATGAAGATTTAAACATCATTTTCTTTGGCTGCCTAAGACTTGCACAGGACTGTACATGAACAGACTTATGTGATGCAGTTCGCCTTATTGTATTCTCATATTAAGCTTTCAGTAAATGCGTAAAAGTAAACGTGTATAATTACTGTGGGTGTATAAGAAGTACCTTTCACAATGGGCATGCAGGCAAACCTTCGACTCTGCTGTCTGTTCCTATGCAGTGCTCCGGTTTGTGGGCCCAGGAGAGAACATCAAGTCATGTGGTTTCTCTCAGATGATGGAACGGCGACTGGAACTTGCATTTGCAGAAGCAGAATCCAAAGTGCTGAATTCCAATAGCAAGCTGACTGTACAGGTACCAAGATCCAGCAGGCTGTGTCTATCGGATCTACTACTCTGATCATTCGAATCCTTCAATGCCGGATGATCACAGTTTCTTTGTGGCTTATTTTGGCACTTCCTTATGTAACACGATGTTTTCTGGAGGTGTGAGTTTTGGATGGTAGCCAGTCTAGCAGATGAAGTGATACAACACACCAAATATAATGGACATGTTGTTTTATTGAGTAATTTTTCATACCAAATGCATTTTAATTGTTCTCATATGGTGCTATGCACTGATCTCTGATGCACAGGTTGGAATTCAGAGGTTCATCCAGGTCTCACTGAGTATTTCATTTTCTTCCTGTTTTGCCTGAGCTCGTTTATTGGTGTCTTTATCTTTTTTGGTCATATTCCGTAACTTCGTCCAGAGTAAGCTGACAGTCTATTGCTGGACTTGCCCACACTGATCTGTGCTGCCTTGTGGGGGTTCTGTGTCAGATTCTGGGCTCCTCGCGAGCGTTGAGCTCCCCAGCTGTCTCCCTCGTCTATGTGGTGTGGAACGGCAGTGCCCCCCTGAACGGCACCACCTCCAGCAGCCTCCTGAACCAGCTGACTGCCGAGATGGTTGGCTACTTCCTCCTCTTCCCCCCACTCATCATCGCGGAGCGTAAGTGGCTTTTATTCACATGTCCCTATGCGGCCTCTGTGGTGCAGGAGGTCACGCAGTTATAGGCTGATGATCAGGACAGCAGCACAGTGGAGCTGTGTGATGGTCAGTGTGATGGTAGCAGCCTGATAGCGGTATTGTCTAACACAGTGTTTCCCAACTTGGTAGTCGGGGACTCACAGACAGTACATGTTTTTGCTCCCTCCCAGCTCCCTGCCCAACAGTCTGGGAATTGGAAGGTAGCAAAAATGTGGACTGTCTGCCAGCCTCCAAGGACTGGATTGGGAAACACTGCTCTGACTGACTGTCTCTGCTTTCAGCTTTTTCAGCTTATTTGTCTTATGAAATATTGAGGAAAATTCAGAACAAAAGGCTGGCTTTACAGCTAACTGTAATGAAAGCCTTGCATTTAGTCTAATAGGGGGGCTGTCTTTGTTTGGCATCAAGAATCGGCCTAGAGTTCCGTGCCATCAGATGAGGATTCTAAACAAGACAGGAGGACTGTTGGCAGATTCACCTGGTCACCAGTGACTTTTATCTTCCTTTTCTGTGGTAGCTTGATTGATTAACGGGTTGGTAAATGTGTGAATCAAAATAAGTGGCATATTTCATTCATACTGGTTATAATAAGAACCCGGCTAATATGTCTCACAGCAGAAGTTTGCCATGCCTGCACTTAATCCAGTTATTAATGATGAATCTTTCGAGCTGTTATGTAAACATGAGATGGAGCAATGAAGGTAATTCTGCATTTCATGGCTCTGCTCTCCGCTTGTTCATTTATTCAGTTTGAGACATTTCCCCCATATGTTGATATTTCCCACATCAAAGTCAACCGCAGAGATGGGTTGTTCACACTGAAGGTTTCCCAGTCCAGAAAAATCACCCTTCAGGCTGTATTCCTCCTGTGCTGGGCTGCGGTGGAGAGCATTTTATGTTTATTAAAGCTGTGCTTCACCTTCGGGGGACATCATAAACATTCAGGACATTTTTGATGATTTTTTTTTGGTGTCTCCCTGACATGACCGTCTGTGGCTGATAGATACCGGCTGCCTCAGATGTTCCCCTGCTTGCAGTCAAACATGCACTTATCAGCATCTTTCATGGTTGTGTGGGCAGTCAGAAGGCCCAGCGGTGCCTGGTCAGCACCAGCGTATGCTGTGCAGTTATGCTGCATTACACTTATTTATTTATCCAAAATGATACACATTTTTGAGAAAGCAGGGTCAACCGGTCCTGGAGTAATTGGGGATTACAAGCCTTTCCCAGGGGCCTAGTAGTGACATTACTCTGCCAACCCTGGGATTTGAACCAGCAACCTTCTGATCATAGGCACAGTGTACTGACCCACTGAGTCACACAACATGTTAGACCCCAAGACCCAGAGACCAGCTCCTGTCCTTTTAGGGGGGGGTGACTTCTGGCACCCCTCTCTCAGCAGTGGAGTGGGTGACATCACCCTTCCCTGCCTGAAGGGGGAGCCAGTCAGCATGCACTATTGGGGAGGTGTGTGCTGGTCTTTACCCTTCCTGCACTCACATGGCCTGGCTGGTAGAGGGCCGACTGGCTGGAGAACTAGAGGAACACGGTTTGACCTGACTTTGCGGGGTCACTGCAGGCCCATGCAGCACTGTGCCTTTCGACAGGCTTCTGCTACCTCTCTGAGACGCAGCAGATAATGCAGAACTGAGAGCCGAGCTGCTGATGGTGACTGTGTGCTTCTCTTACAGCTCTGGAGTACCACAACCTCAACACGTCCACCGCTACCAGGGACTACTGGGTGATCACAGGTAATTCACATCATCAAGCTGTTTACATTACAGGGACACACAGGGGTACACATACATGAGCACTCTAATATATTCACAGCTTACTGAGCTGTCGAAGCAGATTCCCAAAGTGTGGGAAACAGCAGTCTCTCTATAGTGAGGCTGACCAGCAGGAATGTCCTCTACCCTCAATGGTGATGTGCAAAAGCCAGCTCGAAAGCCAGTGGGATTTTATTACACAGTGCCGTGACCTTCGGTTTAGTTCTGGGACTATATGGAATAAGAGCATTCAGTACCTGCCAATTATCTAATAAGAAGATGGGAGATTAGAATGAGCCTTGTGTATGCCCTGCGAGGGAGCGTCGTCCCGTCCAGGGTGTCCCCTACCTCAGGCCCTCAGTGCCTGGAAGAGGCTCCAGGCCTCCTGGACTGTATAAGTGGCTGGAAGATGATGAATGGATGCATAGATTCCTGAATTTTCCAAAGAGTTAGGCAGTGGAGGTTCTAGACCATTTCAGCTGGGGGACGAGGCAGACTAGGGCCAATTGTTCTGATAGAGGTGGCAGATGCATTTGGCTTTAATGCTCTCCAAGTATTACACTACATTGCCAGCATTAAGAAGCAAAAGAAACTTGAAAACTGATATTATTTCCGTAATGCTTTGCAGTCACATTTTATAGTTTTTACAAATATGTAACTCACTCTTATTTCTTGTTTAGACTGTCTTGCTTCCAAAAGCTTGATTATTTTTTCTGCTGTTGACTTTTCACCAACTGAAGTGACTCGACCACCCGGCACACCCACGTTAAGAGTCTGTCAAGAAAATGTGCTTACCTTACTGTTTCACCTGTTCCCAGCCCACAGAATTTTAGCCCACATATATAAATGTAAATAATAATAATAATAATATATTTATTGCAGACCTAATTAGCATATGTATTTAGGGGACCAAGGTGGGGCATGCATGTTGCCCCCCACCTGAGGGCAGGTTAGGTCAGTTTTGGGCTTTACACAAAGGGGCAGCAGTAGATAAGTGAATCTCTGGTGAAGAGCCACTCTGAGACCTCTGTGCTGAGAATACAGCTGCTTTCTCCAAGCGGCTGGCCCCCCGCATTGTGGTACTGACCCACTTCCCGCTGACGATGTCAGACCTTAAATTAGATTGGATAGCAGCCTCCCTCTCCTGGCCCTGGTCCTATTCTGGCCATTGACAGCTAATCTGGGTGCCATCCAGCCACCTGCTTCAGCTCAGGACACAGAAAGGTATGGCTGGGGGTGACCATCGCTGTGTCTCTGCCGCTCCTTTACAATGAACACCCTCGTCCTGTACCCTACCCCGCAGTCATACAGGATGTGGACAACTCCTCCCTGGAGGGAAATTACCAGAGCTTCGCCAGCCTGATGGAACAACGGCTGGCAGAGGTCTTTGTCATCGCCAGGCAGCAGGGGACGCGCTTCCGCCGGGCCACGACAGTGGGGCACTATACTGTCCAGGTGAGACAGGGGTGCCGAGCCCCTCGGTATCATGTGGTGCGATGGCCCGTCTTAGTGTCCTTGCTGTTGTCAATGATGTAAAGGCAGGAGCCCGAGCTGTAAGAAAACTGTGGACCTGGGCCCCCCACCTCGTTCTGTGATCATGTATTAATGACAGGAGCAAAGACACTGAACTAAGCTGCCCACATGGACCTGTAGCTAATATATGCACATTCTGCTGAAATTAGCAAAATATTCTGTCGAACTGTGTACCTCTAGTGGAAATGCAGTCTTTTAACTAGGACTAGTTGACTGCCCACAGCTGTGTTAACGGAAGGGCTGTATCTTACTGTTTTAGATGGTGAGCATGCGGCGGGTTCCTGGTTTAAAGAACCCTGCTGAGATGACCTACTACGTCCAGCTGAACGGCGTCCCCATGCCTGGCACTTCCGCAGCCAAAATCCTCAACACGGTGGACTCACAGACAATGGCCCTCACCCTGGGCTACTTCGTGCAGTTGCAAGCTGAACGTACGTGAACAGCGTGTGCGAACGGCACATATGAACAATGTGTCTCAAATCAAAGGCTGTGCGTCTATGGCTTTCACACAGCTCTGAGGGAGATGGCCGGCTCACTGAATGAGGCTTCAATGTGCCTCACCAGGTGGCCACATGCTGCTGGGTTTTCTTTCAGCAGATAGCTGATACCTTTATATTGTTATTTTGAAAATACAGCCATGTACAGCCTCTGCCATGATCCATGTGTTCCTCATCCCTGTATCCTGCTCTTGCAGCAGCTTGTCATGCCTGATTTCCAGTTAGCATATGTGCAAAGCTTTCTTGTAAGCGGTGAATGGCTGGATCAACTGATGCCTTTTGCCATGGTCTCCAACAGCTGTGGTGAAGAACCCGCCAAATAACCTGTGGATCATTGCTGCCATCCTGGCGCCCATCGCTGTGGTGACCGTGATCATCATCATTATCACTGCCGTGCTGTGCCGCAAGAACAAGGGCGACTTCAAGGCCGACACCATGGGCAACCTCAACCCCAGGAGCAAGGTGCACCCCGCCACCCCCCTGGATGTGCACGCCAATTGAATGCTCTGCCTTGATCTTGTTCAGCCCGGGAAGCACCTTTTAACAAGACTGATTTGCTTCCTTGTTCAGACGGCGTACCGGAGAGAGGCCAGCTACTACCACCAGGTAACGACACTCGCAGCTTGGCACATACGTGTAGTGTGAGTGTGAAAGGCAGGACACGGCTAGGCACCATTGCTTTCCGGATCTTTCACTGCTGCCCTGTCTAGAGCAACTGGAGCAGTTCTTAAGTCCCCACAAAATCCGGGGGATTTGATATGAAATTGCTGTTTTATTCTATTCAGCATCACAACACCATTCCCTGACGAATGAGTGAGGAAGAGGAAGTTGCATGCCGATTGATACTATCATATGCTGACATATACAGTACTATCATATACTGAGCTATACTATCATATACTGAGCTATACTATCATATATTGAGCTATACTATCATATACTGATTTATACTCTCTTTTGCTGATTCATACAATGAATGGTTTTATAGTATTATTCACACACGGAGATCGGATCACTGTTGGCTCACAACTCCAGAGCCGGTATTGATTTGGTGCCGTTAAATTGCCCATCGTTTGTGAGCCCTCTGACGAACTGCCACCCCATCCAGGGTGTCCCCTGCTAGGTTTACTGCGATCCTGCCCTGGATCAGTGGTTATGGCAGATGGAAGGATGGATTCTCTATCCGATTATTATTGTTCTGATGATGGACATGTATCTACTGTAATATTGTATCTATTGGATTACACATGGTGATATGGAAGGTACAGTGTGTAGCACATTGTGTGTGATTTTCCACACAAGTGTGTAGTGGAGTGAATGCACTGTGTGTTGCACAAACGGGGTCAGATATTCCCAGGTTGGTGTTAAAAAATAGGTCAGTGCGGCGACGCCTTAAGTAGGGCTCCTTAGCGGCGTGTCGTGTGCCTGCAGATCAGACACGGCACACTGGGAGCCGCGCTCACGCCCTCGCCTGCCTGCCCACGCACCAACCTGCACTGCACGCTGCTGCCACTACAGACCCCATAAAATAAAAGTGACCCCGTGATGCAGCCTGTTTACTGTACTGACACAACTGGGTGTCCGCTAATGAATATCTTTAGTCTGACTGTCATCCTTTTCACAGATTTATCTGATGAGTTCAGATTAATTAATTATCATGGAGTGTATTTATATATCCCTGTGAATTCACAGGACTGCCATCACTGGTTCTGGCGTGAGTTAGCTATAGTTATAAATGAAGACAGGAGTGTGCGGGGAAGCAGGTGTCTTTTTAATGGTGATGATGTTAAATGTTAGAGTCGCCTTAGGGTCAGAAACATGCTCAGTGATGGGCTGGCTGGGTTTCGCAAGCTCAGCACAGACACACAGCAGCCCCCACCTCATCAGTCAGAGTGGGTCAATCAAATGTGAACTTGTTAAAATGTATATGTGTTAATGTCTGTGTGATAAGTGTATGTGTGTCTGTTTGGGGGAAAAGAATATGCTCTTCCTCTGGAGCTGGGCTGGCATTTTGCAGAGGACTGTCAATTCCACTGGATCCCATTTATTTCTCCAGTGCCTTTTGATGATAAACAAAGTCATCTTTAGGGTAATCCCATCAAGAACACTGGCAATGAATCCATCTCTTCCAAGCCCAAAATGGAACGGTTCAGAATCGCAAATTGAGAGGAGACAGCCCACATCACTCTGCATGGACGAGAGGGAATCTCGAGCCATAAGTCCAGTATCCATACTTCAAACCAATCTTTATGTGGAGAATTATAGCTGCAGGCGGCAGTTTGACCTGGAGCAAGGTTAATGACGCCATTCATGTCACCACTGCCGGGGTGCATTCAGCAGAGTCAGCTTTCTGTCTGCATCTCAGTGAGTGAGTGTGGCTGCATCCTGCAAGTAATTCCAGAATGAGGATCGACGAGGCTGCAAAAAATCCATGTATTGACTTCTCCTTAGCTGGGCAGCAAGTGAGTGTGAGCCACAGTGTGAGTGTTTGGCTCAGCATGAGGTTTGCATTTAACGTTTCCTATGGCCCCCTGGGACACTGTGAGGCGTTGTGGAGCAGGCATCTCTGCCAGTGTATTTTCATATTGAAAAATGGTGCTTGTCATGCACTGCAATTTACACAGACTTGCATCTGAATGGTGCTCTGTATTATATACAATATACAGTATATATCTGTGCAAGGAAAATAAACTGTGAAAACAGGCTGTTTGTATCTGAAAGTCCACTTTAGTAGGATATCTTACGTAAAAATTTGAGTTTAGATGCCAGGCGGTTTTCCATGTGAGACCAGCATCGTGCAGTTTTCTTTATTAAGCAAAAAAATACTGATCAGTGGTTGTCATCCCTCACAGCCAGTACAAGGATTTGACTATGCGAAGCAGCACCTTGGCCAACAGGGTGGTGATGAAGAGGCTCTCCCTGTTACCCAGGAGACGATGGTCCTGCCCCTTCCGATCCGGGATGCCCCACTATCTCAGGAGCGGGGGATGCATCAAGATGGCACCTCCAAAAAGACCCTGTCCAGCGAGGTGCGCAAAAGGTACAGACCTCTGGCCTGTGATAACCATACACAGGTTGTGCTGGTGTGCATCTCTAACTCTGTTCTAGTGATATTTGCCATGAGAGAGTAGGGCTTTGTTTATCCATGATAAGCACCATGTCAAAAGTTGCCAGGCTTTAGGTTTAAACAAAGTTAAATGAAACTACAGAAAAGCTTCATTTCACTGTATTACAGCAATCATTTAAAAATAATTAATCCCTGTGGGGAAATTCTCTGTACACCTCCCCCCAACTTGCTCGCTGTAGGTGAGAGCAAGCTGGCCATGAAGGGCAGCCACCCACAGCAGTACCCAGGGAGCTAAGGGCCTTGCTCAAGGAGCCGCAGATGTGCTAAGGGTGGGCTTGAACCAGCAACCTTCTGATCACAGGCACAGAGGCTTAGCCCACTGAGCCACATGCTGCCACCACATTATTCTTTTTTTCTGTTTTTTATTTACCACATTATTCTTATAGTTTTGTTCCTGGTGTATTTAAAATACTCTCCTGGGACAGGAGACCTACTGACCTTTTAAAATATATGGCTTTAACAAATGTTGCTTGTAATACGGACTATTAAAATAGAGACTAGAGACTGTTACTTTTCAACATGGGCATGGTGGAAGCTTGTGGAAAAGGAGGATTGTCCATCTTTTAGATTTCTGATGGAGACTTTTTGGAAAAACAGTCCCAAATGCTGAATGATTTGCTGAAATGATTCCAAGGAAGTGAAAGACAAGCTTGAGGAGCCTTTTGAAGGTGAAGCTGAGGTGCCAGAGCTGCTGCTATTGATGGAACATTTATGCTGTGACTGTAAATAATACTCAGAAACATCCGACACCTCGAACAAGCCGTGCTTCTTGTGTAGTGCAGTGCTGCCTTAATCTGGCTGCTGTTAACTTAGCAAAGAGGATGCAGGGACTGCACAGATGAACTGACATCCCTTTTATAGGTGCACCAAGATGAATGTATTTCACACACCTTCCTAGCTGAAGCTCCTACGCTGAAACTGTTAAACTCCCTGTGAACTTTTCATTACAGAGGAGATCTGGTCGAGCTGCTGGATTGTTGGTGAACTAGCAGCTGGGAATAATTTTGGTTATGGGTTCAGGGCTGGAGAGTGTAATTGGGTTTTCATTCAGCTTCATCCATACAATGGATTAGTGTCAAGCACAATCAGATAGAACATTGTACCCAAGTACTGTCAACGTAGTGAGGACAACACCATATTCCATATGTGCCTGCTCAAGCTGTACCTATTTTGCAGTCTTAGCAGCATGAAGCCTGCCTTTTAAATCATAACTTTATGGAATTGCAAATGGTGGGAAAATAATTAAATTTGCATCAACCTTTGGAGTGAAGCATTCCCTCCATTACAGCACACACCCCACATTACAGCACCCCCCCATTACAGCACACCCCACATTACAACATACCCCACATTACAGCACCCCCCATTACAGCATACCCCACATTATAGCACATCCTCCATTACAGCACACCGCACATTACAGCACCCCCCATTACAGCACACCGCACATTACAGCACCCCCCCATTATAGCACACCGCACATTACAGCACCCCCCACATTACAGCACACCTCACATTACAGCACCCCCCATTACTGCATACCGCACATTACAGCACCTCCCCATTACAGCACACCCCACATTACAGCCCCCCCCCATTACAGCACACCTCACATTACAGCACCCCCCATTACAGCACACCCCACATTACAGCACCCCCCCATTACAGCACACCGCACATTACAGCACCCCCCCATTACAGCACACCCCCCATTACAGCATACCGCACATTACAGCACCTCCCCATTACAGCACACCCCACATTACAGCACCCCCCCATTACAGCACACCTCACATTACAGCACCCCCCATTACAGCACACCGCACATTACAGCACCTCCCCATTACAGCACACCCCACATTACAGCACCCCCCCATTACAGCACACCGCACATTACAGCACACCCCACATTACAGCACCCCCCCATTACAGCACACCCCACATT
>JAAGVU020000008.1:22299968-22314325 GCA_011763525.2 Mormyrus iriodes | reverse complement strand
GCAGTGAGCCTGGGGGGTGAGGGGGGGCAGGAGGAGAGGTGAACCTGGGGGGAGAGGGTGCAATATGAAATGCATTTCTCAAAGTGTAAAAGGAGGTAAATGGTAATGTTGCTGTCCCATGTACAGGAAATGGTCTCATATCTGGGTCACATGATGTGAAGAGATTGCAGACATATTACAACAGAGTTTGATCTTGGCGAGGGCAGAGGGAGCAAGGGAGGGAGGCCGCTCACCCCGACTCTCCTCTGGGAGGAAGAGAAGGAGGGTGGCCACTCACCCTGACTCTCTGCTGGGAGAGAGAGAAGGAAGGAGGCCGCTCACCCGACTCTCCGCTGGGAGGAAGAGAAGGAGGGTGGCCACTCACCCCGACTCTGCACTGGGAGGAAGAGAGGGAGGGAGGCCACTCACCCAGACTCTGTACTGGGAGGGAGAGAGGGAGGGAGGCCACTCACCCCGACTCTGTACTGGGAGGAAGAGAAGGAGGGTGGCCACTCACCCCGACTCTGCACTGGGAGGAAGAAAGGGAGGGAGGCCACTCACCCCGACTCTGCACTGGGAGGAAGAAAGGGAGGGAGGCCACTCACCCCGACTCTGTACTGGGAGGGAGAGAGGGAGGGATGCTGCTCACCCGACTCTCCTCTGGGAGGAAGAGAGGGAGGGAGGCCACTCACCCCGACTCTGTACTGGGAGGGAGAGAGGGAGGGTGGCCACTCACCCCGACTCTCCACTGGTAGGGAGAGAGGGAGGGAGGCCGTTCAACCCTGACTATCCGCTGGTATGGAGTGAGGGAGTCCTCCTGACTCTCTGTCCATCTTTCCAGCAGACCCCTACGACTCCTCCTCCGGCTCTCTGCAGCTTATCTCCATCAAGCCCATGGCGGCTCAGCCCACATACTCACATCCACCATCGTCAGATCGCAGCCAGGATTCGGCCATCATCAATGGGGAGGTGAGCTTCAGCATGGTGGGCTTTCAGCCGAGGAGGGGGGGTGACTCTGGTGAACTCAGATATGCTGGACACTTAAATTCACCTAGACTGGCTGTTCGTGGGTGGATACAGCCAATCATACCTCTAAGCAGGTAGTCATGTGACTGTGGCCGAATACATACAGCACACAGATAAGCTCAGAGGGTTCAATTACTGGTTGGCTGAGCAGTAAAATGACTAATATGCCTGGTCTCAGTCATTGTAGACGTCCTGTGATTGTTGGTGGTTCAGACCTCTCAGATACAGCCACCTTCCAGAGAATTTCATACATAACGGTGTCTAAAGTGTACAGAGGGTTGCGCAATAAACAAAAAACACCCAGGCAGTGACAGTACTGTGGGCAAAAACTCATTGTTAATGAGAGAGGTCAGAGGAGAATGGCCAGACCAGCTAAAGCTAACAGGAAGGTCACAAGTGCAAAAATTACAGTTCAGTACAACAGTGGCGTGAAGAAAGGCTTCACTGAACACACAACTCGCCAAGCCCTGCAGTGATTCAGAGGGAAACCCGGGGTGCTACTCGGTGCTAGATATGTATACGGAATACACTGACCATTGAGTAAATAATCAACCAGAGATTATAAACCAGGGGTGGCCAGTCTTATTCGCAAAGGGCCAGTGTGTATGCAGGTTTTTGGGGTAACCTTTAAGGTCAGCTGTTCAAACCCAGGTGTGAGGACCCTTCAGCCAATCAGTCCTCTAATTAGTAATCTAATTAGGGAGTTGCAGCAAAAACCCGCATACACAGTGACCCTTTTAGGATAAGATTGGCCACCCCTGATTTAAACCAAAGTGCACTTGAAAATAACCTCATAAAAATGGCACTTACTGAAGAATCTTCTGAGGCCCCCCTACTAACCCATTTTACATGCTCAGGCAGCAGTGATCAGCATGTCAACGTGAGCTGATGCTTGGTGATTTTGCACAAATTGCCTGTTTCCAGATGTGTGTCACATAGACACGGGGGGGGAGCTGTCAGCACTCTGTCAGTGTGCCCTCCTCCAACCCCCCATATCACACGCCAGGTGAGCATGGCCCTGAAGCAGAAGTCAGACATTGAGCACTACAGGAACAAGCTCCGGTTGAAGGCCAAGCGGAAGGGATACTACGACTTTCCAGCCATCAACTCCGGCTACAAGTCTGGGGGTCACCGGCAGAGGCACAGTCACGAGAAGCTCCAATTGGAGTTCAGCAAGGGCCAGGACGCTGATGACGAGAAGGCCTCCACTTATGTCAAATCCAGGAAAAGGTGACAACATTTGGCCACGCAGAATGTTCTGCTGCATTCTCTAAATCTGTGTTCCGTTTTGGACCGTGTTGTAGGTGAACCTCCTATTCTACTCTGTTAGTTCTGCCCTGCTTTCATTGTAGTGTTTATTTTGAGTGCATTGCTTCATTTTATTTGGTTGTCTTGTGGTTTGATTATTAGAGTTGCCTTGTTGCGAGGTTGAGGGCGAGGTTTGTCTTGTTGCGGGGTTGAGGGTCAGGGTTGTCTTTTTGCGGGTTGGGGGTTAGGGGTGGGGTTCTGCAGTTAGTTATTTTCTCTGCTTTAGGCTGCTTTTCACCTGAGAGAAAAAGATGAAAGCAGAAAGCCACCAACAGACTCAAATTTGTGGTAACTGGAAGCTAGTATTGTAGCTGGTATTATCATAACTCATCATCCTGAATTCCTTGATGATTAGATAAACTTAATGCAAATGTGTTGATTTTATTTTGGGGGGGGGGGGGGGTCCATCGACAGATTTGTACTGTCTGCTTTGCAAGTCTTCTGCAGAAAATTTAACAATGTAGCAATGATACAAATGTGTATGACACCAAAGAGGAAAAGGTTCAGACCATATCAAGGCCAAGGTGAAGGTTATGTAGGGCCTACCAGCGTGCTGGAGCTGCTGCTAAGGGAGCTGATGATGAGGATGGTGATGATAAAGATGATGACGACAGTGACATGATTTCAGACATTCCCAGCCAAGGAATCCTGTCTACCGGAGCCGCCAGTCGCTGAACAGCCCCAGTCCTGGAGGAACAGAAATGGACCTGCTGGTGATGAGGGAGCGACCCAGGAGAGGGATCCGCAACAGTGGCTACGACGTAAGTGTGGAGGGACACGTGTGTGCTGTGGTAGAGGATGCGTGTGGAGGGATACGCGTGTGCTGTGGTAGAGGATGCGTGTGGAGGGATACGCGTGTGCTGTGGTAGAGGATGCGTGTGGAGGGACAGAAGCTTTTCTGGAGAGCATTCAGGGCTTTGCTTCAGAATATACTCAGATTTACTTCTCCTGAGCAATTATGCTAAGAAACAGACAGTGTTCAATGAGAAGAGCCTTTCAAAATGAAGTGCATGCAGGACTGTGGGAAGTGTGATAGTACGCCAGAGAAAGCCGGTCATTTCCTTAAATACCTCAGTCCTTCTGGACCGTTCTGCGCTGGATTCAGCCCTCGTGCTTGCAGGAGGAGTCGTCCTTCTGTGCCGTGCTGCTTCTTGACGTGTTGTGGCTTTGCGCTGGTGTTGGCACCGTGCTCTTGTAGCTCGAGGCGAGAAAGCTGCACATTCAGCTGCCCATGTTGTCGGAGGACTTATTTATCAGGCATTCATTTTCCAGGGGTCCACTGCGGCTCGCTTACAGACGCACGGGAAGTAGGGCAACTGTGCCTCCCCCGAATAGATCACAGAGAGAAGGAGAAGCACAGACAGAAAGGATGAAGGCATTTGAGAAAGATTAGTGGGGGGGGGGGGCAGAAGCTGCAGCAGTTAATTACTTCCCTCATATTTTCTGGACACTTTATCAGAGCAATTAACCCCGAGGGGGAACAATAAATAAACAAAACTTATACTAAACTGTCTGCATGTGACCCCAAGGGACTCATATCAGACTCTCGCATCAGCCTTTCTGACTAAGCTAAATCGAAAGCTAAAGTCAATGTTCCCGCTGTCTGAGTTTCAGTAGCTAATGGCAGGGCTGTAGGCAGCAGGAGCGTCTGTCTGTAAAGCACTGGCATGCTGTCTCTCTTTGTGTTTAACTCAAGCTTCAGAGGTATAAAGTTCAAATGCACCTGTATGTGAGGGGATGGTGCCACCTCAGGCAGACAGAGACAGAGATAGGGAATGTCACCTTCATGAATGTCGGTGAAGGGGACCTTTGTCGTGGGCTGGTTCTGGAATCCAGTGGGAGATGAGCTGCCCACAATGTGCACATTCGCAGAGTATAAATAGAGGACCAGGTGCACTATGGGAAAACTAACCCGGGGTATATGGGGGGGCTCTATCTGTCAGACGGAGCCGGAATTAATCGAGGAGACCAATGTGGACCGCTTGATAGGCTCCCGGATCTGTGGCGGAGGGAGGCAGGTCAAAGGTCACTCGGACACGTCCACATTGAGTTCACAGCCCTCCATCGACGAGGTGCGACAGCAGATGCACCTGCTCCTGGAGGAGGCCTTCAGCCTAGCCTCGGCTGGTCACTCCATGGGCAGTCGCCGACACCACCACCCGCACCATGGACCCTACAGCCTGCGGCACCCTGTGCCCTATGCTGAGGTGGTGACCAGCGCACCTGGGACAATGAACCGGCCACGCGGAGCCCTGCAGTGGGTCCCCGCGTACAGGCCTGACATTTACCAGTACAGCCTCCCCAAACCGGTGAGTGTGATGCTCTCAGTGAGAGATTACATGAAGAACCAAAGCGTGGGTCACTCTCAGCTGTGGGGAAGGTGCAGAACATCAGCCAAAACCACTCAAATGCTATATAGTCCCCAATAGTCTGCATTTCACACTAATGATTCTACGTTGTGTCTCTGTTGTAATGCATGTCTGTTGTTCTCAGCATGTCTTAAGGCTCTTGTTTATTTGAGGCTGTGTAACACCCCTTCCTGATATACCCGAAGTGCAGTGCGTCCCTGTGCAGGGGTGTAGAGCTCTCACCCTCTTCTTGCCCCCACAGACCTTTAGATTCACGCAGCTTCCTGACATGGCCATGGGCTCCTCGCCACCCCCCATCCCCCCCAGAAATGCAGCCACTCCTGGGGCCTCTCTGAGGCGGTAGGAGCATCAGGCCACTATCGCCGCTGTTCTTCTGCAGCAGATCACATTTAGCTGCCATCTGACTGTTTATGCAAGGACGCCCAAAATATTTATGGAAATGTAAATTTTGGCAAGCCTAGTGTGATTTTTATACCATACTCATGTATAAATTTAAATCCTAAATTATTTAAAATGAACTGATGTGAATATCAATGAACACTGAGAATCTGTGGTATCCTGCAGGACTGCTATTAGCTGGAGCATATCTGACACCTAGTGGTCAGTGATGGTGTGACGATGCTGAACACTTCCATGCTTCGGCTTTCAGTTCCTCATCTGACATTGGCCCGAAGGCTCGGACTTCAGAGTCCTCTGCACCTGAGACACGCAGTCAGCATGACAGCGCCCCCTATATGCCGATCACAAGACCGCCGCTTCCTTCTGTCGCTGCTGAGCTTCCGATGTCAAACTTCTCAGGTTCGAGACTATTTCTCTATGGGTAATATAAACAATCACACTGTGAATATCTTTCTTAATCATCTTGACATGTGAAAATGTCTCCCTAAAAACATGTGAGTGGCACGTCAGGCATCCTGTATGCAATGTGCCCTGACCCAGTGTAAGGGCTGACCCCTGCTGTGCAGTTGCCATGCACTGGGGATAATACTTCCCCCGTAACTGACCCCCCCCCCCCCCCAAGTGCACACATTCACTGACACTGTCTACAAACTGGGGGGTGGAACTCCAGTTAGCTTTTCCTAATATTAACCTAAAAAATGAATGTATAAATGGATTAAAAAAATATCTGGATAGTTGAAGTTTTACACAATACAAATGCGTTTTGTAATAAATATTTTTGGTATCATATTAATAAAGAGTATTTTACATTTTACATTGCATGGTACATTTAACTCATTTAACTGACACTTAACAAAAGCAACTTGTAATAGAGGGAAAGGTTACAATTTATAAGCGATTAGAACCCACGGCTTTTGCATTATTAACAAAATGCTCTGCCTGCTCAGCTAGTACTTCTCAAGCTTGCTATGTGTACTTAGGTGAATTTGTGTTTTTATTTTGCCCATAGTTTGAGTCTGTGTGTGTCGCCTATGATGTTCTGGCTTCCCATCCAAGGTGTTGCCCTTCCATGTGCCTGCCTGGGAAAGGCTCCGGGGCCGTGAGACCACAAGATGGATAACAGACACAAGATCGAAAGAGTTTATTGATAGAGGACAGAATAAATCCCATGCAATGAGTTATGCTTTTCCATTTATTTTTATAGCTACTGTCGAACCGATACAATGTTATTCATCACTGACTGACATATGAAAAATCGCTTCCGGGTCTGATCTCAAAACTGTCATTACAAATTTGGACGGATGGAGCCTGAACTTCCAGGGTTTGGATTTTTTTCTGAATTAAATTAACGATGAAGACAAATGCGTCATTTCTGGGGAAAAAAGCATCCTTACCTGAGGAAAATGTGCACATTTTACATTTACATTCCATTACATTTTACATTTACAGTTTACATTCCATAAAAGTCGTAGACATGGTCACAGAGCATCTAGACAGTCTCAGGGCTGTCACTGATAGTTTGTGTCTGACAGGGTGGTCTCATTGACTCAGTATGCTGTCAATCTCCTCAGGAAACCCCATGTCAGCAGTCTACGCCATACCAGCCAACCGACCTGACTACTCGGGCTACGTTGTGTCCACGCCCCCAAGCTCATACCGTAGCCCTTCCTGGATGTCCTATCCCCCTGAGCCTGAGGATGTTCCTCCCCAGTGGGCAGACTCTGTAAGACAGCCATTCATTCTTTTTTGAACCTTTTATTTCTCTATCCATGCCACACCACCCAGGATGTGTAGACTCTGTCCTTTGCCTGTTTGCCTGCTTGCTTCAGCCAGATGCTCTCACACAGTAACTTTTATCAGTGCCATTTAGAAACCATTTTAGAAACCATTTTCTGAGCTGAACGTATTGGTGACGCTGTGTGGACACAGACACATGCCAGGGTACTCTTAAGGTACCCTAGGTATCTCTTAAGTCAGCACAGGAATAATGTTTTGGAGTCTCTAGCTGTATTTATTAAAGATGATGTTTTTACAAAGCTATATATTGCAGTAGCTGTGAGCACAATGATAGGTGATGCTATAATGATGTCTGCATTGCTGTCTGTCTAGGTGCCCCTCCCGGGGTATGTAGAGGCCTTCCCACACCCCCGCTACCCCCAGGGCAGCCCCCCCATGCTGCCGAGGCAGTACAGCCAGGCATCATCCAGCCACAGTGCCCCAGACCACCCGGCTACACCATCAACCGCTGCTTCCCAGCAGAGTCTGACCGGCACTGTGGACACCCCCGACACCTCCCTCAGCAATCTCTCCACGGCCGCCCTGGTCAAGGCCATCCGGGAGGAAGTGGCAAAGCTGGCCAAGAAGCAGACGGATATGTTTGAGTTTCAAGTCTAGAGCCCCTAGTGTCCTGGGGGCCAAACCAACCTTTTGTGTACTGTGGCGCAGAAAGCCACCAGACCAGGCAGGACAGAACTGTATCTAAAAGTGTCCCCTGTCCCCTTTTTAAATAGGATTTGCTTGATTCTGTTTTGTTGTGATTTTCCCTTTTTATGTCCAAGACAAACTGTTTACCTGTGTTGTTTGCTTTCAGTTTCTGACATCTTTTGTGGCACTTTCCACTGAAAAGCGATATCTAACAAACACATCCTGTGTGATTGTGTTAATCATTGACAGTAGCATTTTACTCAAGGAAAGAATCCTAATGAAAAGCCCAGAGGTGCATGTCCTCACAGAACAAAAAAAATCTGTGAAGATAATGCATCAAAGCGAAGTGAGCCGTATACATCTTGGAGAATCCCAGAATCACCTGGAAACACCCATTCGATTTACATGCTGTGTAATAGTGTCATGCTTATCAGGATGGAAGACTCCGGCATGGATCATTGAATTTTTTTGCTCTCCATTACTCAGAGACTTTCAGAAGATGCTGGCAAATCCAGCGACATGGTCCACTGAACGGAAATGAAACTGACAAAGGTTTACGTTGCATGGTAATGGCTAGCTGTAAAGAGGCTGTCAAACCTAGTAAAACATACCGTTTTAAAAGTATGTTAAATAACTTGTTTCTGTTTCAATTTTCATAATCATTTATGTGACATTACTGACCAATTTCCAGTAGTTTCATTCATGACACATAAACATGGAATGATGAGTTTGAGATGATGGTTTTTGGGGATGGGGTGATCCCTGTCTTACTTCACTAAGTCGACAGGAAATCTGTAACTAGCCTATGCAGTCTGTATCAGCGACAGTGGTCATCCAGATCGCACCAATCAGGACAGCTCCAGCCACTTTGGCAACGAAACCTCACTCTAACAAACATAACTGTGGAATTTTCTTAAGTAAATTATTTAAGAATGAATATCACGAAAATATATTTGAAAGTGTATTTGGTGGAAATTACATTAGTAATGCAATGGATTGATACTTTCTTATGTATTGTACAAAACCACATTTTCATGAATTTATTTAAATGATCACCCCTGGTACCTATTACTGAAACCAGTCATTGTATACGTTGTCATCCCAAAAACATGCAGCCTAACTTTACTATGAGGTCATTCTCTTGGGGTCACTGCAGTGCTAAAATATTATAAAATGTTACCATAAAAAGCGTAATACCAGCAATAAATGCCCTCTTAATATACATGACAACAGTTTGTAACATTTTTAAAGATTGCCACAACATAGAAACTTTTTCTTATTTCTTGAACCGGGTTGCAGCAGGAGTTCTCAGTGAGCGCATCCATATTGGCGAAATACGGCTTTATTTGGAAGATGCAGCTTTTGACAGCCCTGAGTATCCGGCTTAAATGGGCAGGTCAAGTGGCCAGTTTTTCGTGCTAAATAAGGACTTTGTGCCAATTAACTGGAAACCCCCTTTCTTTTGGCAACAAGCCTGTAGAACTTTAACATGTATCTTTGTACATGTTTTATTGTAGCCTTATGAGTAAAACCTGAACACAATTTTTAAATATTTTTACTCAGTTTTTTGTAAAGTAGCATTAGTCTTTTAAAATACATATGTTCATAATATGTTTTTAAAATGCATATATAATTTAGATTTGCAGTAATTTGGGATTAGTTTGTGAAAATTCAGTGCCAAGAATTATGTATGAATATGAAATCATATATTGTACTGAAGTGACAACTAAAATAACATTCTAAAAAATGATGGTATAGCTATTTACAGGTTATGCAGTTCTTAGCCCCCCTGCCCACCACAAAAAAGCTCTCAGCTTTATCCATGTCTTCATGGAGAATAATATAATACCTTTAATGTGTTACATGTGTTGATGTAACTGGCATGTGCTCTTCCAAAAGAATGTGTTTGCTGCATGCAGTGTGAGTAACCCTGACACAAAGGGCTTTTTATACCTGTGCTCCTTCTGAATGGTGATGGAATTGGAGACGCTGTGGCCCCCGGTGAAGCCGCAATTAGTGATTCATCACTGCAGACTGTAAATGTCCTTTGTGCACTTTCATCACCTCGTAAATGATGTACTGTGATGCATAAATGAAAGTACTAAAATGCACTTTAAGCCACCAAGCATACATTCATTATAATGGATTATTTAAGAGACGCCAGGAAGAGCACTTGAGGTTTTCCTAAATTAAAAGTGAGGCTTGGCTTTTTCTCCCCCTCATACATTGCTTTGAACCCAAACAATAGGAACTTAATATGAAGCCGAATAATAATATAAAAAATCAGGACCAGTGCAAGAATTGTTAAACCAAACCAGTGTGCTAGTTATATTAATATCTCTATTGCAACAAATGCTACATATTGGTTTGTACTACTAAAACACCGAGATACCAAATGGAGTTGCTTTAAATACCTGTGACTTTGCTATAGGCTTTACATTGTAGTAGTAGTTGTGTATGTTGACAATGTAGGGTTTTATCCATCCATCTTCTGTAACCACTTATCCCATTTGGGGTCGCAGGGGGTCCAGAGCCTATCCCGGAGGCTGCAGGCAGGGAACAACGCAGGATGGGGCGCCAACCCATCGTCGGGCACACTTACACACCATTCACTCTCCTACGGGCAACTTGGCAACTCCAATCAGCCTCAGCTGGGGGGAAACCGGAGGACCCAGGCACCCAGAGAGAGAACATGCAAACTCCACATATGGAACCCGGGCAGAGATTTGAACCCTGGTCCCAGAGGTGTGAGGCAACAGTGCTAACCACGGCACCACCATGCCGCCCCGGGTTTTAGCCATGGACTGTAATTTATTTGTTCCGTTGCCATCACTGTTTTAATATCCTTATGTATTGCTAATTGATCTAACCCCTAAAAACTCCTATGATTTGCAAAGCAGCCTCCTAGGAGCCCATAGAAAACAGTTTCAGTCTCCTGTAAAGTATATGTGTGTCCCCTATGCCAGCAAACCACAAAGCCAGCTGCAGCACAGCCAGCCAGGATGGCTCATTGTCCCTACAGCCCCCTGCCGCATTTTGTTTTCTCATTAAACACCTTTTTAAGATAAAAAAAAATGTACAGCTGTTGTTTTAATGAACTTTGCTACCCAGAAGGGGTTGTATGTAAATATGTTACTTATAACTAAGCATTCTCTTACTTTTAAAATACTTTCCATTTTTTCCATGTCTACTAGTATTATGACTAACTGCTATTTGAAAATGTACAAAACAAATGTCTTTCAGCTATTAATTTTATTTATAAGAATTAACATATGTTTACATACATTTTAAAGCTGAGTTTTATCTGATTTCATCTGAACAACTAAAATGAGTGAAATAAATGTATGAACATAATGAATTGTACTTTTTTCCAACTGTCTGCATCAACATAACAAATATTTTTGGAGATGGCATAACAGCTTCCTGTAGCTGATTAAGAAACTGAATTTGGGCTGAGGATTCTGCAAATTTAATCTTATGTATTCTTCATTAGGTCTAGAACCCCAAGAAAGCTGGGACAGTGTGAAGCTGATTAGTTCAAACTTTACATCATATTTGTTTAATAATGTTTTGAATTACATATCAGTGAAACAGAATCTACCAACCACCGTTTTTGCTTTTCGCTGCATTTTTCACATCGTACCAAAGGGTTGTAGATTTATTCTGCTGAACATTTTAATAAGTCTATAGAAATGTGGGAAATATAATTTTATAACTTGATGACCATTAAAATAGTATTAGCTCCTGGTCAGTATTGTTACACCGGCACAGCTCCTTGGTTATGGACCGAAAAGTCCGGCGTGACCTGTACAGAACCGGAAGCACGCTGTTTCGAAATTCCCATTACGCCGAGCGCCCCTCCCGATGCTTTTCGGCCACGTGGGTTAGCGTTCGGTTCAGTTCGGCGTGTCGTTTCGGGGTATTCAGGTTGTTCCGCCTTGTTTCATTTCGGCTGTTTATCTTAGGAAATCTGGTAAAGATATTCATATTTGATTTGTTGCAGACCTTACCGTCAATCTGATTTTGTATTAAATCTTTCCGTCATTGGATTTAGGTGGTGAGTCACGTTCTACAGTTCTACTATCCTAAAAATATATTCTCATAAATGAAGTCAAATTATATATAAGCCTAATCAAAATCTGCTGCTTTACTATAATTTTCTTCATGTCAATATGTTCAAATAGCATTTTTATCATACCAGTAGGGGGTGCAATTGCACCGTCTCCACCGCCAGTAAAATCGCTTTTGGGGATGTACATAATTGTCACTTGTATTTCGGTCATGCTATATTGTGACATTGTGCTTGTGTGTTAGTATATATAGTGTTTAAAAAGGCCATGAATGGATGGATGCGCTGGCTATCAATTTGGGCATGTTCACCAAGCACCCAGGCAAAGTAAAAGGACGCCGGGCTCATCGGTAAACAATGCGGCACGGTAAATCATGTAACCCGACAAAATTAACGCACTCACACTGCAGACAACAGGCAGGAAACCAACAATAATAATAATGATATGAATAGCTGCTACTAAGCTATATGTTTGACAGAGAACCTTTTTCTTTCTTCATTGAGATCTCATACTGCATTTGTTGTCCTCTCATTTAAATATTTCATTTACATAGTGAAATAAATATTTATATTAAGAAAAAGTTAAGTAGCCTTATGCATTGAGCATTTTTTGTTACGTTGTATCTAAGGCTCTCTCTCATGCATGCTAAGACTATTGTACACAGAATACTATCAAGAAGTAAATAGTTGTCATTATCATTTATATGCACTTTACAACAAATATTCAACCTGAGGATCCTAAGAGAAAAATACCTGCAGCATCAGCAAGAGCTCTATCAAACTGCGTTAGTTACGTATTGATAGCTAGAGTTAATTAAAAGGTATAGCTTAAGGGCACATGTTTGTAAAAAGAACACACTGTAACAATTTTATTAATTGTAATTCCAGACATGTCAAATCATTACAGATAAAAACTCACTAGAGATTACAGGGTGTTTTTAACATCTCACTATCAATTATGTGATTTTTATATCCTTATTTTGGAAGGCCCAAGTACGTACGTTTAACCGTAGACCAGATAACAGCTTTTAACGCAAGCAGTAATCGCCGTCATATTTTTGACTGACAGTATAGCATTCCCGAAACATGAAGTGCAGTTTGAAATATATTTGCTGCGTTTAGAAAAGTGAATTTGTGTATCTAACCTGCCTGCAAGGAAACGCTCAGAACACATCGTGCTGCTTCCTGACAGTATCTCCACTCAATTTCTATCAATTGATGGCTTTTAGCCAAGCTTTCCATCGCCTTTCCATTACTTCAGTTTCTTTGCCTTGATTTTTACAATCCAAGGGTATACAAAAATAACTAAAATTTGTTTTTTTCTTGCTGCTGTTACTACAGCCGAACAAACAGTCCACATACACGATCGTCTATATCGCTCTTTAGTAAAATGTCCGCCGCCTCGTTTTCATTTATGCACACTTTGACAATAACACCAGCTTAATGTGAATTTTAATCTGTCAAAACAAGTGAACAATGTTCATAATAGTCCATATTTTACAGCTGAAACAAAATGCATTCACATTACAAATTATCATGAGAATCAGGATTCAAAATAGAAATCCATTAAACACACGACCATATTAAGGCGCTGGCCTCAGGTATCCGGCTCTTAAAGGCGTCTTTAATGTTTAAATTGGTTTACTTTTTCATATGAGCTTTATCTAATAAATGAGTAATTACACTCATTTATTACACAATGTGAAATAAACCTATATAACACCGTAGCAAACGGAAATATTGCAGAAACCTGATCTCACATTGGCAGTAGCACACGGGATAACAACGTTTAATCCGCGGTATTCGCCTCTGCATGCTGGTACGTTCCCCTTACGATGCGCCCTCTAGTGTATGGATGCAAACTGTCTTAGTGTGATGAACTTGTAATGAGTTGAAATCAGTTTACTATTTGAAAAAAACTTATGGGGTGAATGTTTTCCCCTTCAAAACGTTTAAACTTGATTTTTCTGAAATTAAAAATGTAATTGTGTATATATCAAAACATTATTTGCCTGTTTTTACCATTTACTGATTTCAACACTCTACACTCCCCCCTGTTTAAATAAGTATCTCCTGACATTTGCTGAAGTTTCTGCAATGTGTTGGACCTCAGTATGCTGGAGGGTAGGCATTAGGGATAAAATGGAATGCATTAACCAAGTACGGCATCAGAAGGATGTTGGGGTGTACCAGGAAGGGTGGGTAGGGCATTAGTACATTGACCTTTGCATTCCAGGACTGGTAGGATGCCTGGCCTAAGGTGTTGTAGGTGAGCCTCTCCTTTGGTTTCACCCTCCACCGGGCTCTTCTTACTTCCTCTTTTCTCCCCTGTTGTTCTTTTCTCTTTGTTCCATGGTCTCTTTGTAATGCTTGTATGGCGGACGCAAGCATGCAGTCTGCGTAGCAACCCCCGAATAGCACAGAGCAGTGCATAAACATTTTGACGGTGTTCATACAAGGCTGCCGTTTAATGGGTACACTGTGTTGGTCGTACAGTCCAGATCGGATAGCATAACATTTAATACATGAAGAGGAGTACGTGTTAAGCCGCAGCACCAAGCGTTACCAATACTATCCCACTACTCCCAAGTGGCGAGTAAACACGGCCACGTCATTTCCGGGTGAAGAGTACTGCTGGTGTCTGATTCGACTGCCTCTTCTCCCCACGTCTAAAGTGACTTTTGTTTTGTTTTTGTTTTGTCTTACGTATTGTCGGAGTTCGCCGACTCCTCCGGGTCCAGTGATGAGAAGAGATCACGCAGGAGACTGATAACCGCAACAAG
>JAAGVU020000008.1:22267935-22291064 GCA_011763525.2 Mormyrus iriodes | reverse complement strand
TGACAGAATGATCTCCAGCCTTGTGCTCGTCAACACTCTCACCTGTGTTAACGAGAAGATTACTGAAATGATCTCAGGTCCTTTTGTGGCAGGGCTGAAATGCAGTGGAAATGGGTTTTTTAGGATTAAGTTCATTTTCATGGCAAAGAGGGACTTTGCAATTCATCTGATCACTCTTCATAACATTCTGGAGTATATGCAAATTGTCATCATAAAAACTGAAGCAGCAAACTTTGTGAAAACCAATATTTGTGTCATTCTCAAAACTTTTGGCCACGACTGTAATGCTGCTGAGTTTGGGATGTCTGCCTTTAAACATCTGCTCCACTTTCCACCTCCGTTCATTACTTCATTGCCAGCTCCTCCTCTGCCTGGCATTAGTGGTGGAAGCTCTGCCATGGAGCTGACTGCTGTTTATCCCTCGAGTGTGATGGCTTCCTCCAGAGTAGCAGTGATTTAGCTGCATTTTGTGTTCTCCCTCGACAGTAGCTCGGCAGGCAGCCATATTGCCTCGAAGGGCATCACCAAGTTCACTCTGTCCATCCAGCAAGAGCACCTGTTAGAGGTCACCCTGTAGGTCAGCAGCAGCAAGAGCACCTTCGAGCAGTGCTTCCAGGCCGCCGTCTCCCAGGGCCTGCTGTTGACCTTCCGGTGAGCAGCGAAGCTGAAGCGAACCAGATCAATAAGTGCTGAGCCCCTCGTTACAGTATGTGATTACCAGTCGGCACCATGTTCTGCTCTGTGCATTGTTCCATGGCGTAGGTCATTTCATAAGCCTTATCAGCGTCTCTCAAAAGCACAGCGGAGCTTTCAGTAATCCGAGACGTAGAATTCATGTGTAAATGATGGAATCTGGATGGAGCTTCTGTCGAGAGATTAGAGTAGCCCAGCCTGCTTCAGTCCTGCAGGCAGGGCGCTCCCCACAGCCTCATAATGAGATTGTGGTCATGGAGTTAAACTCATTAGTTAAGTGCATTGATTTGTGCTCTCTCAACTGAATTGAAATTGATTGAGCACCAGAAGTTTTCACTAGTGTATTGAGTATGGCAGTCTAAGCACCATTTAGTTTCACTCATGCAGACTGATCTAAGCCTTCAAAGAGTATATGGACTTGAGCCAAAGAAATACGGAAAGACAACAAACTAGAGGACTCAAGCTTTGTAATCCAATAGTTAGCCAGTCTGTATATTATTACATGGGTGGGAAGGGCTGTGCCAATTTGATGCATGAATTTTTATCTTTGTCTGTTTGTCTGGCATGGAGTTGTACCTTTTTAATGCACGCCAAAATGATTCAAAGTGTGATATTGATTAAAAATATTGATTTTCCCATCATCACCTTAGGTTGGACATTTTCTCAGCTTGTAATCTCACAGTAAATGCAGTAATGTCCTCGTACAGCTTCATGAAAAACCCATAAAAGCAGTGGATGTTCAGGACATCTACAGAAGACTTCTGGACCTTTTGGGCACCTTAAATGCAAACTTACCTTGTGTGGAATTTTATCATCCATTCTTTTATAAGTCAATAAATTTCCAAAAAGACAGACAGGGACTGGAGCTGCGTGTCAGTGTGTGACAGAGCGCTTGCCTATCGGTTATCTGTAGGTGGTGAAGCTGCCAGCAGCAGAATTGGCTAGCCTGCAGGCACTGCTGTTGGATGTCAGCAGCTGACTATCCATGGTGCTGCTGCTGGCTTTTGTTTTCTTGTTGCTGCTGTTGTCCCTCCTCACAATGTCCTTGAAGACATCCCAATCGATAGGAAGAGGAGAGCAGTCTGCTCCCCGCGGGGACCTTAATCCTCACAAGGGAGAGTCAGGGGGTGAAGGTGATGTTCATCACAGCGGCCTCTTCAACCGGTGTGCTGTTAGAACTGGCCAGGTGTGCCGTATATATATAAACCGAATTAAATAATCGTATGTATAATAATTAAATTATGAATGTACTTTAGACGAAGAAAAAGCTTTGCATATAAACAACTTTTTATTCGTTTAATTGTCCAATAGGCTGTAAGTGTACTTGTCACGTGATCAAATGCTGCAGAGACTAAGCCGCCCTATGACTGACACCCATTCATGTATGTTATGTTCGACAATTTGCAAACTGCCCTGTAGAAAAAAGACATCAAGGACAAATTTTTGAGAAGGATAATTTCATAAAATGCACTTGATCTTGAACCAACATGTTAAGTTAATATCAGCAACAGTTCTTTTGTAAAAGTTATTTCTGTTGTGTTCTTCCTGCCGTTTTCAGTTTGAATTGGAAAATAAGGCTCTAGAGTAATTTTATCATGCGGGATGGTCCATTTATCTGCGTTATGCTGACAGCAAATCCTCAGAGTTCAGCTTTTAATCCTTTGCAGCTGTATTCACTGGCACATTCTGTTTCCAAATGCACTGCCTGTTGCTGCTAGCTCTCTCTGAGATTTGTGTGCATTTGTCAGTGGAGCATCTTCATAAAGCTGAGCTCTGTGAGTATGAGCTTGCGGGGTAATGGGGGACGTGTTAGTGTCACTGCCTATAATTAACGACCATTACTGAAGAGCAAAAAATCAGCAAAGCAAAGCTGCAGGGCCAGTCCTGCAAAGACAGCTTCTCTTTTTAACAATAAAGACGTTATTGAGTTACTCTATGAATAAATGTCATTGAATTTATGGAAGATGTGTATATTATTGATGATAATTTGACAAAGACAGAGTAATATCCTAGCTGTAGGCCACTGGACAGTCATGCAAAGTGAGTCCATGAGCACCTTTTACAGGGCAGTCCTTCAAGATTTATGACTCAGGCTTTGCAATGAACCGTAGTAGAGGTCGGGTGTTAAGGATGAGGTCATGGCCATGGTAGTTATATATGAAGTCTTCACTGTGCAGAACCCTGCAGCTTATATAGTTGTAGGGACAGATTATTGCTTAAAGTGATTTGGGTTAATTCTGGCAGCTGCAGACATTAATAGACTTACCCAAGTATGTGCCAGAATATTCAGGAGGCTGACTCTGGTTACTTTGAGGCCTGTCAGTATAATGACCATCCGGTAACATTTATCATTCTGTTATAATAATAAACATATTTTGCATCCGCGACCCTGCATAGGACAAGCAGGTATGGAAAATGGATGGATGGATATATTTTGCCCCTAAGCTTTGGTTTTATTTTATATACTAATGATGGATGTATTTGGTCTGCCAAAGGAAACCGTACTATGTGGAAAAAAGTCAAGTGAACATTAAAAGCAAACACACAGAGCAGAGATGGAACTCAAATCCCAAAACTTGCAGACAGGAGGCGCCAGGGTCACCGTTGAGCCACCCTGATTGGCAGAGATATTGGCACTGTAAAATGGGCAAAATTAGTCCCGTAGGTCTTCCAGGATAAATGCATTTCTGAGAAAATGTAGATGGTAGCATGTCGTGTGTTTTATAATTTAGGTGTTTGTGTGAATTGAGAACAAAATGTTTGTAGTTCAGTGCTGTGTTTAATAACGCACCAAACATAATACCCTTGCCAGTCATAGGTGATCAAGATATTGCTGGAAATCCTTGACCATCTTTGTAAAATGGATGAATACATCAAATGCAGTGGTGTTTATAGAGTGCTTGGACTCTTTCTGTTAAATTCTGTAGCTTTCTATTAAGTGATTCTTGCAGTGAGATTCCAGCAGCAGGTCACTGCTTCTTGTTACAAGTGGCATTTTAATTTTTGTGACAGATGTAATTTTATAAAATGCAGATACACCCAAGTACACAATAGACTATGCCCGAATACGGAATACAAAATCGCGTTGAATTATCATATGAATAGGGCATGTTTTCACTGTACATTTACAGTATCACAATGAACAATGCTATGGTGCAAATTCAACCTTAAAAGCATGTCTCCCCTTGTCCTTTGAAATCTTTTCATAATTACTGGTTTTGTCTGAAATGAAGAATGGATTAATTGGTACGGAATTGTCTGGTGGGTGATCTTGGACTGGCTTTTGTGTCTGACACTGAGGATCAGCTTGGGGCAGTCAGCCATTTCACACAGAAGCGTCTAGCGTCTTGCCACAGCACACAGCTCACGTAAAGGAACACATCGTGCCTGTAAGAATCAAGTGGAATGAAAGTGGCGGTAAGTGTGGTAAGAGTTTATCTGACTGAGGCATCTTAGCAGCAGGGAAACCCTGTGCTGGTCAGTCATCGGGATCTGCAGAGGTAAAGGCAGGATATGGCATGTTCTGTTGGCTGCGGGAGGCAATGGCAGCGCCAGGCCCGCGAGGCCCCATCAGCACATTTACGGCATTCTGCTATGAAGTGGCGGGCTTTTCAATGGGGGGGGGGGGGGGTGGGCCGTGGAAAATCATGGAATGAAGGTGTGACGAGAGGCCAGCTTGATTAGGACAGGCTCATAGAGAGAGGAGAAAAGGACACTGGTTGGTCAGAACCAAGTACCACCTAGGGGTAGGATTTTCGTTTCACTCTTTGACACAGACGGATAAAAAAGCAGTTAGAGAAAAAATTCTACACAAGGATTTAGAAGAACCTGGGACACTGAACGCAGTCCTGCTAGAATTCCCTACAGTTTCATGACTCCAGCTCAAAGAGAATCTCGAACAGGATGAATTTCAAACTGCTACAGGCAGTTCCAGGGCGTCCCTTAAATTTAGCTGTGTTTCCCGTCAGAGGGCTGCTTCATAGAGGACTGATCTGCACAGATTAATGTCTGTGTACGTCTGAAGTGTCCATGTGCTGGGTGATTATTCACTCTAAATGTCAGGTGATTATTCACTCTGACTCTCGTTCTGACTTGAGGCTTCAGAGGATAATGTAGGAGAACACATGACCGGATCCATTCCTTCTATTATTACATTTATTTATTCTTTAGATGCACGTTTTCATTGTAATGCTATAACATTAGTCAGAGTGATGTCCCCCTTTGTGGCATGGAGGATCGGGGGCCCAGGGTGTCTGCCTTTAGGGGCCACATTGACATCCCCCTTTGTGGCATGGAGGATTGGGGGCCCGAAGCATCTGCCTTGAGGGGCCACACTGAAGCCCCCCTTTGTGGCATGGAGGATTGGGGGCCAGAGGCATCTGCTTTTAGGGCCACACCGACATCTCCCTTTGTGGTATGTAGGAACTGGGGCTCGGGCCGTGTGTCTTTAGGAGTCACACAGATGTCCCCCCGAATGTGGACCTGGGAGAGGCCCAGCGAGCATCACCGACTACAGGGAAGTCAGCAACCTGGTCTGAGCCTTCACTATGCCCTGACCTCCACAGCACCTCCCTGGTGGGCTCCCAGTCATGGTGAGTAGGAAGAGGTGAGTATGCAGCCATCTACTTATGCCACCACATGCAGGGTCTCTGGGCTCTCCGTTTTACTGCCTGAAACTGTCTGGCCTATGATCAAGGCCAACGATTTGCTTAACTCGCTAATGCTGGCTTACTGCATTCTGCTTTACTACAATTAAGGTGAGCTAGAGTCCTTCAGGTACAATAATAAATTATATTATATAATACTGGTACTAACATAGTGTTGTGTTAAGTGGGATCAGTTGGAAATGTCCATTTTTATTGCCATTCATTATCAATAAGACATGACTTAATGTGACCTAATGAAGCTGAAGTGTGATCCTCATGGGGGCGCTGTCCTGTTACATGCTAAATGGCAGTTTAATCATAGCGTAAATGATAGTATTGTGAGTGGGCCTTCTCGCACCCTTGCTTGACTCCTGCAGCGGTTTCACTATGTACGTGGCCCTGAATCCACGACCACAGGAGAACAAGGCCGCCCCATTTAGCCAGATCATTAACCCGTATAGCCTCAGCAGGACATGTGGGGTGTGTCATGGCTAAAGTTGGTGAAAATGGGATTGGGCAAACATCTGATTAATGCTGAATAGCTTAACTGTAACCTTTTTACCTTTTCTTTTTAATGTGTGATGGGGAAGGAGACTTTTTGGTAGATTTATTTAAGTACCGTTTATTCCTGAGCCCCCGTCCAGAGTCTGAAGTTACAGTACAACACCTTCGGCACACGTCTGACCACCAGAATGGCAGCAACTGAAAAAACAGCAAACAGCTTTAGGGACAGAATTAATTTTCTTTTTCGTGCTCTGAGTTTTTTTCTTCTTCCTTGTGTTAAATCACTGTTTGTGATGTATTGCACTTGGGATTCAGCCAATTATCAGAAGTAGGCTTTATCGTCTAGGAAGCACATATCAGTTTTATGAGTTGGATGGATGGTACAAGCTTCAAGCACCGAATATATTTCCTATTTAGTGAAATATATGGCGGCAAATAAGCCAGGACAGTAAGATTCTGCAGCCAACCCACTGGTGTTTTGCACAAAGCAAATTCTATCGCCCGTTAGAGACAGAGAGTAAATTGGGATTAGTTACGCTTCCTAGACTCATATCAAATTGGATTTCTCGCTTTTTTTTTTAAACTGTATCACATTTTCCTGTTGACTCACTTGATTATTGAAATATTCCCTCCAGCAATGCAAGGTGCTGCGTTTGCACTGTGTCACCTGTACTGCTGTGCATAGAAGGCTTATTTCCCAGGCTTTAATATGTGAGGACCTCTAAGGTCATTTCAGAGAGGCAGTGGGTGAAATTCCCAGATGACCCAGCAGAGGCGCTATAGGAAACCTCAGACTGCCCTTCAGTGGAGTAAGCCTTCCTTATTGGCCCACTGGCCCTTTGCCTTCATGCTTCTTTACTTAAGGTGCCGTGTCCTGTTTGCTGTCCAATTTGCCTGATTGTTTGCAACTTTCCAACTTGCTGTAATCAATACAAAAACATTTCTTTGCTTTTATATTAGAATCTGTATTACGGTGCATTACCTTTAATTAAATGCCTATTTGCATCAAAAATTCAAGCTGCATCTTTGCCTGGTGAGGTGCCTAGTGAAATAATGGAGAGAGCTTGTATTTCAGACTTTCCTCCAGTAGGTGGAGCTCTGTATCACCTGAACTCTGACTCACTGCCCCTTCTTCCTGCATGCTACAGAAGCCTGGCTTTTGTCCTTGGAGTCTGGCTGCAGAGATAAACTGTGACATTCGGGGAATTGAGGGGCACTGGTCCAGTGCTGGAAAGCATATGTCTTCTCGTTCCCCCGACAAACAAATGGCCCTGCGCAGTGCAAAATGCGGCCAGCCTATCAGGAACAGCTTACAGTGTGCAGTCTGTTTTGCACAATACTGGCTGTAATTGTGTCACTGTAACCCAAGAGATTGGGAGTCAGGGGTGATTGAAATGACACGCTGCTCCTCTTCCACACAGGCATTGTCCTAGCTAAACAGTTTAGCACTCACGTGTTGTCATTGTACTCATTCCCCTGCTGTAGCTCAGCCAGTGCCTGGCTGAGTGCTGAACTTGGTCTTGTCACGGCGACTAGCCTTCTTGCTAACTGACACACATGGCCTTGTCACAGCGGCTAGCCTTCATGTTAACTGAGTGTTGAATGCGGCCTCGTCAAAGTGGCTAGCCTTTATGCTGAAGATGCCACCGCCCCTTCCCAAATTGCTGCTGTGTTACTGCCCGTGCTGACTGCGGCGTGTTTGATGTCACAGGCCAGCTGTTTGATGCTTTGGATGTCATCTCCCAAGCTCTGGCAGCACCTGTGCTTAAGGATTGCTCAGAACATCACTGTCACCCCGCCCCCCCCTTACTGAGTGCCAGCTTCTTTCCCAGAATGCCTCACTTCTCTCCTCTTTTGACGGAAAGGATGTCATATCTTCTGAATTCTGTTGTGATGGGAATTAAGTATGATGTACTACCCTGAGGATTTTTTAATAGGCAGTAATGAGAGCTGGCTCCCTGGGGCGCTGCACTGGTGCTGCTCTGTGCTCTCCGGATGTCGCGTCGTTTTGCTAACCCGGCCGCTTGGGGCTGTTTCTGTGCCTGTCTTTCATGTCCCCTGACAGGCTTCCGCCACAGAGCTGTCACAGAAAGAGCGCCGTTTGTAGCCGTCCGTAGAGCTGCCGTGAATGGCGGTGTGCTTCATGAGGGTGCCCCCAGCTTTCCTTATGTACCTCACATGCTTCCTGCATCCCTGGCCCTTTTCCTGTAAATGGGTAAAAAATAGCAGCTCACTTTTATTTCTCACTCCTTCTCGAAAGGGCTGGGGTAAACAGACATTTTTTTCCCTGCTCTTCACATACCGCTGATCCTCGCCCCTACAGGCTCGTGTCCTGACCCACGTCCCTGGGCCATTTGGAATGTCACCCTTGGAGATTGTCTCCACAGATGTAGACCTGCTTCACAGACACTCTCAGAGTAAATAAAGGGGAGTCAGGGGCATGGGAAAATGGGGAGGGTTATCAAAGCAGTGTCCTAGGGACCGATGGGAATCCTTAACTCCCCCCACCCCCTGAGGGCCAGCCCACCCATGAAACTAATATTCTTTCCAAACCAAATACACTGCTTTGTTCACTATCTCCAGTTTTAATTCACTTTGAACCATATAAAATCTGATGGAGTTGGGGGGGGGCAGTGATTTCCACAGTTCTGAATTAAAAATGTTGACTGAAAACAAGAGTGACTGTGGAGGAGGGAACAGGGGATATCCTGGGCCCATAATAAGGGGGTTATTATCATGAAGATCTGTTTTAAGGCCACAAAGAAAACAAACAAACAGGGGAACAATTATCCAGAGGAAACGCAGTCCTGTAATTAGTGGAAAACAGGAAACTGAGGAATGTAGCGGTGGTACATGAGAGGACGACTTTATCACATCAAAGTGCCAAATGTTGCCCTTGCGTCGCGAGTCTTTGGCTCTTGCTGCTGTGCTGGAAATGACGCCGTGCTCAGGGTCGCCGAGGGAATCTCGCCAGGCTTCATTACTCCTTTGCCTTTTTCAGATGTAATGGGTACCCTCTAAAGGTCAAGAGGTGTATTTTCCCCAACACTTTATATTTCATTATTTCCTTTTTCCGTCTGTAACAGCCCCCTTGTGGCGATTATATAAAATGAAGGGAGATGTCTTTCTGATGACTGCAGGATAGCACCCGGAGAGGCACACGCAGGCAGAAAGTGCTCGCTCAGGGCGCAGCTCCATGCATCAGTGCTGAATGAGCTTTCCAGAGCCGTGCACACTTATCTGCTTATTGATGTCTCCACACCTTTTTCTATTTGCATATTCCAAGCTTATATTTTCGCTGTTAGGTACAGAAATGATCAATCCTGTGTAGTTCAGAGGTGTCGAGGTGCTTCCGGCCTTTGGCTGTAACTTTCTCACCCGCTCACTACCTGCAGCTGTGCGTGTGGTAACAGCTGCAGTCATTGTTCAGTTACCATGGCTCCTGGGCTTTCTAAGGAAAACAAATTACAGTAATCCACATTAAGGCCACATTGTACGGGTACCAGCAGGAACGCGGTAGCATTAGCATCAGCATACAGGGCTTCATGGGACAGCCTTGTGCACCTCCGTATGCGAGGTCTCTGTCAGCAGGGACCATGACTGTGGTCAGCGGGGTTGACAGCAGGGACCATGATCTTTGGCCAGCAGGGATGACAATTTAACTACTTCCCTAAAGGGCATCCCAGGATTCAGATGGGGAATGACAGGGGATGGAGAAGGAACTGAGACCTTAAACCTATAGTAATTAGATCTGGTGCTGGATGACCTTGAGATAAATGAAGGCTTTATGGTGGGTGGAGTTTTAGTCAGAGCTGCCCTGAGAGATGTAGAGGTTGTGATGGGTGGAGTTTTAGTCAAAGCTGCCCTGAGAGATGTGGTGCCAGACCCTTGAAAGTGCTGCCAGTGAGAGGTATTATACAGCTTGGGCTCAAAGCACATGTTTGTGAGAGCTTTCAGGAGCATCTGCATAAGCCTTGAGGTATGACATTCAGATTTAAGGAATGCACAACTGCATGGTGTCACCCTGCTGTGTCCATAGATTTGTGGGTGTCCTTCTCTGCTGCCTTACGGGACGAGTCTCCTCCACATATGTATTTTAAATGGCTTCTTCGCAATAAAAATGTCACACGCTGAACAGAGTGAAGCACATATAGATCCACAGCTTGGAGAAGGGCCCCTCCAGGGAATGACATCAGTGATTCACCCTCTCCCCATCGTTGGTAGTAAAGCTAAAAGACAGTCAAGAGCCGACAGGATATGCCTCATTAGAGCCCTGAGTTTATAAGAGTTTAGACGAAATGATCATAAGCAGGAACTTGAATAAATTGTTGCAGTATCATTGTTTCCCATCTGCAGCTGGAGCCTTTTCTCAGGCTGGGCCCCCAGTATTGCGACAGTAGCTTTTATCTCTCAATAGCAGCCGCTGTACTGTGCTGATACGGATCCTAGCAGGCTTCCCATCCGTATACTTGGGAGAAGGATGCGATACAAGAAAAGAGAACAAGTTATCGCTTTGGGTGTGCTGGTAGAGAGGTGTAAATAAAGTGCCCCCCCTTATAAAGGACAGCTTGTAATGGCTGGCTACGGGACAGGCTGGAAGTGCTTCTGCATGATAACAGAGATGTTATGGAGTGAAAAAGGTGGGAAGGACATGGTCTGCTCGGTGGGTTGCGATGAAGCGATGCCGTAGGGCTTGCCCGCTCTGAGCTGAGCTTCCGTACCACAGTGCTGCCTCTCTGACACCCATCACCTTCCCGAAAAGCTCAGGCGCAAGTACGCAGCATATGCACGCAGCCAGAGCTCTTCACAGACCTTTGTGGTTCGTGTTTCAAAATATGCTGCTTTGCATAACTATTTCATTAAATTCCATTTGCCATCAAAAGGAGGACCTGACATTTCGCTATCTTCCTGCCGTTACTGAGGCAAAGCCATGCTTTTGTTTTGAATCGGGTTGCTTCCAGGTGACACTGTTGACTTGTATACCTGAAGGAATCTATTTAAATGCAGAGTGGGTTTATTTAATCAGGCAGCAGCCTGGCCGGGTCCTGATGGCTGGCATATTAAATTCCCGGTGAAAGGGCCTTGTGTGCAGCATTTCCATAGCAGCTGAGAAATATCTGCATGAGGTATTTTTGGGATTCCACTCCTTAGCGATGACCGAAGCCGATCTGCAGTAAATTTCTCATTGAGGAACAGAGAGGAGGGTTCACCTCCACAGCATCAACAGCAGGTGATGCTGGTTTGTCTGATAGGTGAGGTTCATTTGCTTGAGCCTTAACTTGGTTTGCTACATATCAGGCTAATTAGCAAAAGAATGAAGAACATTGTGCTCTAATAGAAGAAAATTACTGTTATTCCTATGAAATCAATTTCTGCTCACAGTAATTTGGGGAGTTATGGGAATGTCAGAACTGATCCACCGGTTTGGAGTGAGGACCCTTTTAATGAACATCTACAGTAGCTGAAAGCTGCATCCACCTCATCTCAGGAAGATAACTGTATGTGCCTTTGCACCCTGCAGCAACTGAGCATGCACAAGCGTGATTCACACATGCTGTGCTGGAGCATGCAATTACAATTGTACAATTGTACAATTGCAATTGTCTGTTAAGATTTGGTGCACTGCCTCTATCAGAGAGCTGGTGCTTGCCACCCTTTGGGTCCTTGTCTCCTAATCAGAAGCTTCTGTTGTGTCCCTTTACTAATAGATTTTCCAGTACAGTCGCTGTTAGGAAAGCTGGCTCCTTTCGGACTCCTGTTAAGATTGATTTCCCCGCCAAATGGGCAGTGATTTTTATGGATGAACTTGTCCTTTGCTTTTCTTTTGTTAATTTTGTTGTGTTGCGCTGATACTAAGCTGCGGAGCTTATGTGCAAGCCTCCCTGCCCAGTTCCCTGTACCTAGGGCCAGTAGCAGTGAGCCTGTGCATCCCTCCCTCAACGGATTGTGCCAGAATGAAATTTTGTTTTCTGGAATGTTCTTCATAGACCTGTCAGGTATCCGCCTGCTGCTTCCCTTGTTGTGGTGGCTTTGAGGAGGCGGAACAGGTAAGCCTACAGAATGAGCGGCTGTTTGTAATGTTAGCTCACTAATAGTGAGGCAGGAGCTGATGGCATGAAATGTGAAGGATGCTTTGGATGGCATGACGCCTCAATTCACACAGTCATGTAGGCGCTTCAAGCCCACGGCCTCGTTCAGATCTGCTCTTGTGCTTTCGGGCTTTGGTGTATTATTAAGGAATACCCCAACCCATAGCAGCTTTTTCCATTATGTAATGTATATCAACTGTGAATGTAGCGATTTCACTGTTTTCTGTAGGATTTGGGTCGATTTCTCTGAAAGGAGCAGGCTAAATTGTCTCTCTTCTCGTTTTTATATCCTCTGCAGGCTAATGGTTCAAATTGAAACAGAATGATGAGTTTTGGAGCAATTTTCTCAAGATACCTTGTTCCCTGATTCATACGCACATACGAGTATCTTGCTATTTTTATGCTCCTTTTCCCCTAAAACACCTCCCCCTTCCCACCCTGCAGAGGAGCAGGGCTGGCTGGGAGATTGATGCCCATTTTCTGGGCTGGATGTTTAGTTTCTTAATAGCCCTTATATCACATATAGATGACAGAACAAACACACTTGCTCAGTCAGGAATACTGATGTACCAAAAATGAGAGATTTGTTCTGGACATTAGATGCCTTGCTCTCCCTTAATATATGGTTGTTTTGTTAAATATACTGCATATCACCCAAAATTCAGGAGATTCAGGTAACGTTCTAAGAATTCAGGTGTCTCTCATGTCCTGCTCGTCATGTTTGCCTGAGTCTCCTCACTGCTCCCCGGTGTGGCCCGAACAGGCCGTGCCTGCTGCTCGTTTGTCTTACCCCTCATTCCTGTCCTCATGTTCATCACTCTCAGCTGCCTCTTGTTTGCTCCCTCATTAGTCACAAATTTAAGTGCTCCCCCGTCCTGTGTTTCCCAGATTCATCACTGAAGTCATACCCTTGTGTAGCCTATGCCTTCGCCTTCATCCGTTACCTTGTTCTGATCCCCTGGGATCCTTTTTATTTTCAGTTTTGTCCTTTTGTGTTTCATAAACCCGTACTGGTTCATATATGCTGCTTGCTTGTGCATCTTTTGTCCTGATGCACATGACAGTGTCTGTCCTGATTATGTTTTATTCACGTCTATTTAGTGTGAAACGCCTTGAAAGATTGTTTGTGCTGGGTGATAATTAGATGATTTAATCAGTCTCATTCGGTCTCTCATTACACCAAATCCCATCAGTTCACCTGGAGTAGTTGATCTGAAAAGCTACCAAAATCTACCTGAAGGCTTTGGGGAGTTCTTTGGATAGTATGCTGGTTTCTGTCTTATCTGAACTACCACAAGACGACAATTGATTTAATAAAATAACTACAACAACAATGGACACAATCGATGAGGGTATGAAGCAGGTAGGAAAGGGCAAGCTTGATATATAAGTGTGTGAAGTATGCAGTGTGGGTATGAGTGTGCGTGTGGCTTATGTGTGTGTGTGTGCAGAGTACATGTGCACACGCCCATGGCAGAGTACTTGTGTGGGGGAAGAGAGCTGCTGATGGCTCCCAAAAAAGCATTTGGAACCTGATGACATGTCTTAATTTGCTTGACTCAGCTTTTGGCGCCTATGGGCTTTTTGCAAAGTTCCTTTGTAGCCATTAGTATCTAGAGGAAAAGCCCTTATCTTACTTGAGTCGCCTTCGAACTGCTCTTAGTGTCATGTTGAGGAGGAACGGAATCCTAGTATCAGACTTTGACAGGCAGCTGCTGAAACAATTCTGTCATGGTTGTTGGAATAATAGCCTCATTGCTAGCTTACAGTTAGAGCAGAAAAAGGACAATCATCCCTCTTTTTCTGATTCCTTGCTCCTGTTATGGACTGTGGAGGATAAGCGAGCAGCTAAGTCAAACAGAATGAAACAGTATCTTAGCATGTCCAAGACAAAAGTTCTGTCTGCCTCCCATCATGTCCATGACATGTCCATGAGTTAGGTGAGCAAGGCTATTCCTTTGGGTTGCCATTGGCAGATGTCAAGGAGATGGAAAAAGAAATTGCACAGCTGAGGTCACAGCTGGCTTCCCTTAGTACTCGTGGGGGGAGTAACGCACATCTAAAAAGTCCAAGACTAATGGGACTAAACACAGCATAGACAGCAAAGAAAAACCAAAGCAAACTGCAAATGCTAAGTAAGACCAGGTAAAAAGGATAAAGTTCAGGGAAAAGCAGAGGGCCTAGGATATACAGAATAGTTCCTCAGGTATGATTAATTTAAACATTGAATAGTTTCTGTTGTGGGAAAAACATATGCTGAACTGCTTCGTCATTGTATACATCAACGACATCCTGGTGTACTCAGACACCCTGGAACACCACGTTCAGCATGTCCGGCAGGTCCTCCAACGGTTAGCTCAGCACCACCTTTGTGTGAAAGGAGAGAAAAGTGAATTTCACCAGTCCTCCATGAAGTTTCTAGGGTACCGGATCCAGCCCGGAGTGGTCGCAATGGACGAGGACAAGGTCTCGGCGGTCCGGGTCTGGCCCCGTCCTCACACCATAAAGGACCTCCAACGGTTCCTCGGGTTCGCTATCTTTTACCGTCGTTTTATCTAGGGTTTCAGCGCGGTGGCGGCCCCCCTGACTAACCTCCTGTGGCGAGACAAGAAGTGGCTCTGGACCCAGGAGATCCAAGAGGCCTTTCTGGCCCTGAAGCACTGCTTCTGTACAGGCCCCGTCCTCTGACCAACCTGACCCGGAGTACCCCTTCCAAGTCGAGGTGGATGCCTCAGAAACGGGGGTGGGAGCCATTTTATTCCAGGCCGACCCTTCCACAGGTGTCTACCATCCCTGTGCCTACTTGTCCAAAAAATTCACGCCCGCCGAGAGGGCCTACGATGTGGGGAACCGCAAGCTCCTGGCAATAAAGATGGCATTGGAGGAGTGGTGACACTGGCTGGAGGGGGCTTTCCATCCATTCCGTGTCCTGACCGAATCCGCAACCTGCAGTATTTTTGGGGGGCTAAGCGACTGAATGCTTGTCAGGCCCGATGGGCCCTGTTCTTCAATCGGTTCGACTTTCAGGTATCCTACATTCTGGGAGCCAAGAACACCAAGGCAGATGCCCTCTCCCGCCAGTTTGCCCCAGAGAGAGCGATGGACGCTCCAATGCCCATCCTCCCGGATTCCTGCTTTGTGGGGCCCATTACCTGGGATTTCGACCAGCAGCTCCAGGACTACAATGAGCAACATTCCCTGCCGGCGGAATGCCTGCAAGGTAGGACGTTCGTCCCCTCTCCCTTCCATAACCAGGTCTTGCAATGGGTCCACACCTCGCTGGCCTCAGGGCACCCCGGGGTGAGGGCCACCTCCTGGATGATCGAGAAGACATACTGGTGGCCAGGGTGGAGGAAGGAGGACGAACGGTACGTGCTCTCCTGTCCCCTTTGCTCCCAGGCTAAAACATCTTCCTCTGCTCCATCGGGTCTGCTCCAGCCTCTCCCGGTCCCTGCACGCCCATGGTCCCATATAGTCATGGACTTCATCACCGACCTCCCCTCTTCCTGGGGACACACCACCATCCTGAGGGTGGTCGACCGGTTTTCGAAAATGTGCCGCTTGATCCCTCTTCCCAAGCTCCCGTCCACCTGGGAACTGACAGAGGTCCTGCTGCAATGGGTATTCTGCTACTATGGAATCCCCGGAGACATAGTCTCAGACCGTGGGCCCCAGTTCACCTCCCGGGTCTTCAGGGCCCTTTGCGCCCGCCTAGGAATCTCCCTCAGCCTGACCTCTGCTTATCACCCACAGGCTAACGGACTGCCCGAGAGGACTAACCAGGAAGTGGGCAAGCTCCTGAGGATCCTCTGCCAGTTCCAACCAGCGGAGTGGACGCGCCTCCTCCCGTGGGCCGAATACGCCCGGAACACAGGGGTAAATCCTGAGACTAACCTCTCTCCCTTGCAGTATGTGCTAGGGTTTCAGCCGCCCTTCCTTCCGTGGGACGTCACTCCCACGGACGTGCCCACCCTGAAGGAGTGGCTGAAGCACAGCCACCAACTATGGAAACGAGTCCGGGAGGTGTGGGAACGCCAGGCTCTCCGAACCAAGGTCTATGCGGATCGGCACTGCTGCCGGGGACCCCACTTCCATCCAGGAGACTAAGTTTGGCTCTCCACCCGGAATATCTGCCTCCCTGCCGGGCACAAGCTGGGTCCGAAGTTCATCGGTCCTTTTCGGATCCTTAGCCAAGTGTCGTATCGCCTGCACCTGCCTCGGGTATATCAGGTCCACCTGGTGTTTCATGTGTCCCTGTTGAAACCTGTGTATCTGCAGGAAAATCAAGTTAAGCTTCAATTTTGATGTCTCCCTATTGCCAGAAGCATGGAATCAAATGATTACTAGCAAACTAAATCAGGTTTCTGATATCTTCTTATAACATGATTTGGCATGCCACCAATATCAGGCATTGTATTAAACTCCAAAATGAAACGCCCTTCAAACAAAGAGCTAGACCCATACACCATAAAGACTATGAAGCAATTCTAGAGCATCTGAAGACCCTTCTTGAAGGAATAATCCGTGAGTCAGAGTCTCCATATTCTTCCCCATCGTTGTCATCAGGAAGAAGAATTGTAATGTTTGTCTGTTGATTATAGAAAACTGAATAATTTGACAGGTAAAGATGCTTACATGCTTCCTGATATAGATGGACCATTTTCTGCACTCTGGGGATCACAATGGTTCTCAGTGATGGACCTAAAATCAGGCTATTATCAAATTGAAATGGATGAGGCAGACAAACATACTGTAAAGCCACTTTTGTATGCCCTCTTTGTTTCTGGGAATTAAAAAGAATGCCGCAGGGAATTACGAACACCCCAAGCACATTTCAATGATTAATGCATGGGAGATATTAATTTGAAAGAAGTATTGATGTTCTTGGATGATCTGATCATGATTTCTAGAAGTTAAGAACATGAGGCTAGGCTGTCACAAGTCCTTGCTCACTTGAGAGAGAATGGGGTAAAATTGTGTCCAGATAAGTGTAAGTTTTTTCAGACCTCAGTACGCTACCTGGGACATGTAGTTTCAAGAGAGGGTGTCCATTCTGACCCTGAAAAGATTATTACTATAATGATCTGGCCAGTACCAAAAACTCTGAAGGAACTCCATTCGTTTCTTGGATTTGCAGGGTACTACCATTGGTTTTTGTAAAGATTACTGCAGAATTGTTAATCCACTGACTAACCTGACAGCTGGTTACCCCCTCAGTAGAACCAAAACTTCAAAAGGGCAGTGGAACCAAAGTTGGTAGTGCTAAGAAGTATTGGCTCCCAAAAGAATCCTTTGGTAGTCGCTGGACAACCCTCTGCCCAGAAGCTTTTGGACGAGTCACGGAGAAACTGACCATTATATCGAAAACATGAAGGGCAATTCTAGCCGCCAAAAGAGCAATTTGATTCTCAGTCAAAGTCTCAGTAAACTTGTTCTTCCAGAATCCCTATGGCCATAGGTCTTAACCAGTCTCCATGATGAGATGGGACACTTAGATACTGAACACACTTTGGACCTTGTGAGAAGTAGATTCTGTTGGCCAAAAATGTCTTCCGATATTGAAAGAAAAGTCTTGTGGATAGTGCATTTGAAGGGAAGTCCAGCCAAAAAGGGCTGCACAGCTGGTGAACATTCAGACTACTAGACTAATGCAGTTAGTCTGTATGGTCTTTTTGTCTTTGGAGTCTGACATCCTTGTAATTGCAGACCATTTTACCAAATATTCCAACCCAACACCAAAAAGCTAAAACAGTTGCTAAAGTTCTCTGGGAGCAATTTCTACTTCATCATGGGTTTCCCGAGAAACTTCATAGTGATCAAGGGAGAGATTTTGAATCTTGTACAGTTAAAGAACTCTGTGCTCTCATTGGTATGCAGAAGATAAGAACAAGCCTTTACCATCCCAGCGGAAACCCATTTGACAGGCATGATTGAATACTTCTCAGTATGCTTAGGGATAAGTAGAACAGCAGGTGGTGTGATTATATTAAACCTCTTACTCACACTTAGAACTGCACCGAGAATGTCTCATGGTTTTCTCCCTATGAGTTAATGTTTGGTAGACAACCTCAATTGGCTGTTGACATTGCATTTGGTTTGCCTGGGCAGTGAACCTCATACTCTCAATATGCTAAAAATTCCCAGCTTAGAGGAAGTTACAAAGTTGCAATGGAAAATGCACACAAAGTAGCTGACAAAAATAAAAAGCAGTGTGACAAATTTGTCAGGGAGTCCACTTTGGATGTAAGAGATCACGTTCAGAACTTGCGATTGCGTAGTAAGCACAAATGAGCCGATGGTTGGAAGTCAATGGTATATAAAGTACTAAAACAGATAAATGACTTACCTGTCTATGTAGTTGAACCTGAGGATCACCAGGATCCTACACAACTCTACACAGAGACTTACAACTCCCCTGTAAATGATCAAGAATTTAAACTGGAAGCTCTTGGAAGACCTAGAACAAGACAACTTGCTGCTTAGATAGCTAGTGAAGGAAGTGCAGAGTCAAGTAATGCAGAGTTTTACTGTCCTTCAGATTATCCCACTAATAAATCTGAGCAGAATTTCACGACCATGTATGCAATTCCCTCAATGCAGCACAACTCTGCGTCTGGTTATGCATTCCAGCAGCGCCGCCATGGTGTGGTGAATGCTTACCTGATGCAAAGACCAATGCTAATGACTTTGGAGAGGAACCGTCATCAAGTTATTTTAACTTACCTGACCCTATACCTGATGGAGTTTTTGAAGAACCCCCTACACAAGAATATTTATCTCAAGCACTTGTATCTGAGAGGAAAATTTCATATGTATGAAGAGTTTTTGAGGCTGAGAGAGTATGCTGGGAAATGGAGGATTCACCACCAGTAGATGAGGCAGGTACTATGGAAATAATTTCTATCAATGCTGAATATGACACGGGTGAAGGTTTTGCCATCACAAAACAACCAGAACCTGTACATTTTCTTAAAATTGACTCCACTAGTCTGGGTCTGGATAATCAAATAAATGGGTGTAATGGGAACAGGTGATGCTATTGAAGTGAGACATTCTGTTATAATACGCAGTGCTCCAAGATGTTCCCACTACCCTGAACTGGGAAAACCAGTTAATGCTTTTGCACAATCCCTTTAACAAAGCCATAATTTCAATTAGTGATTTGAGTAGAACCTACCTTTGTATAGAATCATGAGAACTTGAAGGGACTCATGTCAATTGAGGGGAGGAGGGTGTAACCCAACTAAAACACAGAATAACTAAACCAAGCAAGTTCACTAATTAAGCTCAGGTTGAATTTCATCTTTATTATTTGCGACTTTATTTGGAAATTTACGTTTTTCGGCGTTTTGTCTGTAATGGAAAAAAATCTGCGTAAGAGAGTCTTCAGTTGGAATCGGGAGGGATATTTGCTTCATGAATGTTAGGGAAAGAAATACTTTAATAGAGCAGATGAATATAAAGTTTTTTTTAATGTAAGTTTTTTTTTATTAAATTCATATGGTTTTATTTTAATTTACTTTGTTGGAATAAGCCACTCTACAGGGCAGATGGTTTATGATTGTGAGAGAATTGATTGAACTCCAATGAGTTGAATGCCATGTGGTTTCAACCTTATTAATGGGGTTTTAAAAAGTTATATCTGTGAATGGGATCATATGTTCATGTGTAAAACCAATCGTAGAAAAAGTTGGGAAACTGTTCTACAAGTATATTGTATATTTAATTTTATTATTTTGTTAAACTTTGTACAGTGGGTAGACATGGATTGCTAGCAATTTTAAACCGCTGTCAATGGACGCTTGTTGCTCTATTTTGGATTTACACTGATTTACTATGATTTTACTATTTTGTCAATTGCAAAATATGTCATTTTTATTGATATGATAATACTCAGAACAATTTAATCTTCAACTGTTTGGAAAATGAATGAGGTTAGAACTGAACTACTTGAATTGTTTTTTCAGATTGGATTTTTTGAGATATCAAAAATTGATGGCAAGCTGGTCCTGAGCACTGTTTTGCTGTGGCACTGGAGCCTGGGCACATTGTCTCAGTCTTGGACTGAAGCAGCAAATCAGCCCACCCACTCTTTGGCACAGGATTCAGATAAACTGGAACTGCTGATTATTGGTCATATAAAATATACCCAGGTAGAGAACAATTTACACCACACATATTTTCTTTTCTTTTGGGGATAAGATTTTCTTACTGTATTGTTCCAGTCATTTCAGTTGATATTGAAGGTAATTCTACAACTTATGTTCTTATTATAATAAACTTGTTCAACTTCATATACCTTTGTTCTTGCCCCCTCCATCCAGATCTGGGGTAGCGCGTTAGAGTCATATGATTATTTTTGTTTCCTTTACCTTGAATCTTGGCCCACTTATATTGTTCACACCACCTAACTTGACCCCTTCTCTTGTAGTGGGATTATAGTTGGTTGAGAGCAAGAACTGGATCGCTCTACCATGGTCATGGCCCTAGTTCCCTCTGTGGGTTCTCTTCCCCACCCAACAAGGCAAACTCTCTGAGGCTCTGGGGAAGGATCCTGGTTTAGTCATGCACAGGAGGACCCACCTTTGTCCCTGTCAGGACATCCCTTAGGATCCCAGGTGACCAGGCTCTGGTATGGGTCTATATTGTCAGAGAGCTTTGCCAGAGCATCTTTGAGCCTGTCAAATTCTGGTTTCTGCGGCATCTTTCAGATTTCTCACATCATCAAGTTGCCTTGGCAGGTAACAAGCTTTACGAATGAGTTACGAATGACCGAAAACTAGGGTGGAGACGTGTAAGAACAGTGAAGGCATGGTCCTCTTCAAGCCCTGGCTTACTCCTACCCTAGAAATACGATTGTTTCAAGCAATTGTAGAAATTGCAGAGATGCTCACTGTGGCTGTTTAACTTGCAACTTCCAGATTAACTTCACCTTCTCTCGCTCTGTAGTGTGGGACAGATCCAATCAGCGATGCTTTATCTTATGGAGATACCCCTCAATATTGTGACCCTACCTTTCAGTACTTGATGTCCTTGGCAATGGCATAGAGTTTCTTTAGGTGGGGGGCGTGCGTCCACACACTCAGGGATGTGACTCCGTGGTTGGGGTCAATTGTGAGGCTTGCGATACTTACTGTCAGACTCTGTTGAGTAGTCTTGACAATGAGCTCCTCGATGGTAACCTCGGTTTCTATCATGTGAGGTTTCTAACCCCTCTGAATACTCCTGATAGGGAGAGTGGCGTCGACAATAGTGATCTTGGGGATGGGTGTCACTATAGCAATCAACTATGTTGGCCTCTAAATCTTCATAGGCTCGGGGGAGGTATGCTGGTGGTCACCCGAGTTAACCCGATGAGGAGGAGAGAAGGCAGGAGGCAGTGGGCTATGGCTGTCCTGACAGGGACAAATAGAGTGCCCTTCTCTGCCAAAAGAGGTGGGCTGAATTTGGGTAGACGCAAATGAGCGGTCCTCACTGGGGTCTGGAAGCATATCTAGCCCTGTACCCAGTGGCCTGGTCTGGGAGGGTTCATGCTCTGACCATGTTCGGACCTGCCTTTCCTGGAGGCTAATTGATGTTGCGACATCCAGGGTCAGCAGAAGGACTTGCTCCGCCATTGACTCCATCTCTGGGGCAGACACACCTCCTTCACAGTCAATCTGATCTCCTTGCTTCAACTCCTCCATCTGTCTCCTTAGGACCTCAATCTCTAAGCTGGTCCTCCTATGATAAAGAAGGAACAACCGGCCTAGCACTTCCTGTAAATTATGGGACCTGAGATATCATAGACTGTATTTTACAATCACAGTCCACTACTGTGTATAACTGACATATATGGATGTCTTCTTTTGGGACCCGCATGAGTACAGCTGCAAACTCTGCAATCAAGAGCTGCACAGGAGTAGTGAGTGACAATGTGGGTGGGGTAGCCTTGGAGCTTTGAGTCAGTCGTTCACATACAACTACAGAATGTAAGTGAGGCTGTGCAATGCGGTGCAAGCAGGAATAGGGAAAGAGAAAATGAAATATAGATAAGATTTTTTATATATATGAGTATAATTTCTGTAATAATAATAGTAATATAAATATTATGAGAAGCAGAAGAATTACGGGGCATCATTCTGTGGAATTAACAGAATAAGAACTTGAATTCCCCTAACGCTAATGCCATTAATCACAGTTAAATGTCCAACAAACTAGCCTATAATTGACCTGCCCAACGCCCCCTGGTATCCGGTATGGTGCCTACAAGAGCCTCTTCAGCTTTTTTCTTTTTCTGTTGCCGACATTTCACTGATTGACACCTTCCATTATATGCAGGCTGTGTCACCACTGATCACACCTTCTGGTGCTCCACAGCTTTGTTTTTACTCTTTATTTGCACCAGCCCTTTTAGATCCGGAGAAGAAGAATGTGCCCCTATTTTAGTGTACAAATCAGCTGATTGTTGCCCGTTGCTGTGGCCATGTCTCACATATAATGTCTGTCCTGCTGGATTTTTAATGACCATGGGGAAAGCAAGATACAGCTCTCAGTCAGGAAAAGCTGGCCTAGAAATGGTACATTTATAAAAACTCTTCTCCGGCAACTTTAATAGTGCTATATATTAGTCGGGCACATTAAAAGTGACATACAGTAAAGAAATTGAACATTCTGGCTCTTCTCTCTGGTAAAACTCCAATCTTCAGTTGAGCACTTCAGTTGAGCAGTGTCATGACTCTTCCGGCTCTGCGGAGACCAGATGGAGAATCCCTTGGTTCCTGTGAGAGTCTCGTGTCACATGGCACTTTCATTGGCTCGCTACACCCCAAGTAGGGTAGGGAGGGTTCTGATGAGTGTGTCAGCCATTTAGCAGGGGCACCCTGACGTGTAATAGGTTTGTTTTTGCTGGGCTATACTGTGTCACATGGCCCTTATTATGGTGATGGGTTCAAAAAGGAAATGAACAATAAGAAAATAATAGAAGAGCATAACGTAAACCCACTAAACATCCACCATGGAATAGAAGTTCATTCACCCTGTTTGGGTAACTGGGTGGTTTCCACATATTCCATCCTGAGAAACCCAGATGCACGTATACAGAGGTGAGAGCACGGTGAGGTCAGAGTGTGTGCTTGTATGTGGTTATATATATATATATATATATATATATATATATATATATATATATATATATATATATATATATATATGTATG
>JAAGVU020000008.1:22212037-22223946 GCA_011763525.2 Mormyrus iriodes | reverse complement strand
AGGCGTGGCTGCTACCCAGCCCCGCCTGCGGGGAACCACTGGGGAAACACAGACCGGGAAGGGCTGGACATCACACCAACTCTCACGCATCTGGGGTGACATGCTTTTTCTATCACACGCTCACACAAGAAATCCTACGGTAAATCTATATTATTTCATTAGAAACCTAAAGATAAGTACATGAAAAATGTTGGGGTAGTTTGCAAACCCTACAGACTATTTGCAAAATAATAAAATAGTTATACACATGAATGAGTGTGCAGACTTATCTCAAATTGAAAATCTCAGGCCAGCCAGCTGACTAAAGTTTGACAACCGTGCTCAGGATAGCATATTTAGCATGCTGCGTGATTCAGGATAGCTTGGTTAGTATACTGTGTGGCTCAGGATAGCATTGTTAGCATGATTAGCATGCTGTGTGGTTTAGGATAGCATGGTTAGCATGCCACTTGGCTCAGGACAGCATGGTTAGCGTAGTTATGTTGTGCTAGTGTTTCTACATCAATTGCTTCAGTGTGATACATAAAAACCCATCATCTCAGGCATGTTCGTGGATGCCAGCTGCCCCTCTATCCGCCCTAAAATGAAATGCAGAAATTGCCCCCCCCGATAAGCCCCTTATAGTCGAGACTCCAGCATCAATCACACACATGCATTAGTGGGGTCACACCCAACATCACCACCAGACAATGTGAGATGTGAAGCTGGTAAGAGCCATCATTTTGATTCCCTGAGGAGTATGAGGGTTTATGGGTAACACTGTCCTAGCGGGGTGGGGGTACATGTCTTTGGTTCCACGCTATTCTCATTTTTTCACCACGTTTCCATTCTAATGTTTAAAAAGTGTAAAAATTCACCAGGTGTCATTTTACTTGTAATTAATCACACATACGAAGCGCTGATGGGCTTATAGTGTCACGACCTGCATTCCTGCCCCCTTGTTTTCTCCCTATTGTGGCTCATTAGCTCATTTGTCTTGCCTCTCATTTCAACCTTCGTGTGGATGACTCCAGCTGCCTCTCGTCTTCTCCCTTGTTAGTCATGTGTAAGAGTGTGTCCCAGCCCTGTGCTCCCCAGTCTGGTCATTGACGGCACCCCAGCGCTTCCCTGTTTATTAGCTGTGCCTTTTGTTTGACCCCACGTGGTCTACCTTTTGTTTGCCCTTTTTGGTTCTCAATAAACCCCTTTTGTTTGCCCTTATGCCTGCTTCTGCCTCCATCTTTGCTGGCACTGTGACATACAGCATCAGATTCTGGGTGTTTTGCAGAAGAAAGTGACAGATGTGGATGGGCTGAATGGGGCTGGTGTGGCTGATAAAGGCTTCTCATAACCTTTACACAGGACTGGAGGCTCATAAATGGCGCTGTTCTCTTTAGCACAGCTATCTTACACATATAACGAGCACAACCTGAATGCTGCAGAATCACTTCCACGCACTCTTATGGATATTAGGCCTTATTCATATTTTTTTTGCCCTCCTGGGAGGCATGCAAGCTCTGTACACTTGTCTTATGTTTCCCTGAAGGGGCTGTAGACACTTATGTGGTTTGGCCACATCCTCCACCAGGGCTGTGGATATGCAGCCATTTTCCTCCTCCTTTGTACATCATGCTGTTGGCAAACAGTCCCAGTCCTCTTCGACTCTAAGGTTGCTCCTCTGAGACAAAGCTCCATTGTGAAGTCCACCGGCAGCACAGGGCATTTTCCTGGCAAAGGGGCGTGCCGCCTACTTGCAGAATGGCCACGGATAACGTGACAGGAAAAGAGACTGGAGCCAGACGCAGTGTCATTACGATACACGCCTCCTGTTTTCCAGCGTGCCATTCTGCTGCTCTCATATTATCCTCCGTATGGCATGTCTCTCTGGCCATCCTGGTGTATCTGACATCTCCATCCGTGTGAGAAGGTGCAGTGGCTCCCTCCAGGAAGATGAAACCTGCCTGTGTGTCTACTTTGCTAGCCGGAGAGCAGCTGCCTCATTCGTCATCTGGAGCTGAAGTGAGAAGCTCATCTGACTTTTTTCCATTTCTTTAATTTCCTCTCCATCTGGGAGTCAATCTGGAATCTGCTTTCCTCCTTGTGTCCTCCTCCAAGGAAATTAATGTCAGTTAAACTGGCTTGGGAAAGTTTCCCGGAAATCGGGTTTAAAGCGTTCAAGGCAGTCAGGTGTGCAAGATAGAAGCATTAAAATCACATCTCAGGAGTCTTTGGGAGGGTAGCACTGAGCTCTCTCTGATATAGCAGATACTATAGTTTCGTACAGCATGCTTTGGAATTCATTACAGCCCCTGTTTGTTCAGAGCCATTAAATTCATCTTACAGGACCCACCACTGGGGACTGTGCTGTGAGGGTTCCTAAAGGGTGCTCTGCTTGCCTCTTGCATGCCAATCAGGCAAATTGGAATCTCAGTTGCGTATAGTATTTGAGTATAAGGGTGAGTGTGCTTGTGCCCTGTGATGGCCTGGCATCCAGTACAGGATGTGGCCCAGCTTCAGGGACAAGCTCCTGGTCCCCGTGACCCTGTCAGGGTTAGCCGGCTTGCAGTGTGTTTGATCAGCAGCTTGTTGCCAAGTGAGTTTAACGGTGTTAATGATTGTTTAAACAGCTAGAGCTAATCACACAGGAGCTCACGTAATGGTGACTTACCAATCTGGTAACTAATATCTCATGCTGTCTCACTTCCAGTACAAGGCAGCAGTGGTGGGAGGGAGTGGGGGCCGATCGCAGGATTGATCTGCACATCAGGCTGAAATAGTGAGGGAGAGGGAGGGTGTCCAGGATGGGCTGGGATGGAGACACGGAATCTTACACACGATCCTAAACATGATATCTTAAACATGGGATCTTACAGTATAAAGTACAAACATGCTAGTTTAGTGATGAGCTATGAAAGTGAGGAGGGGGCTGTGTGAATAAGGATCCATGCAGCTATACCAAACCCCTGTAATCTGCTGCAGTCACCATACCTGGGGCACGACCTGTACTATAAGCCTCCACAATAAACATCAAAGCACATTTAAAGCCCCATGTCTGCACATCTCGTGAAAGGCCCCATGGTTTTCCATTTAGGAACTTTTATAATTTTTTAAATTTTGTATTTTTGTATCTCTATGCATGTGTGTTTTGGCTCTATACATTTATTGTGTATATATATATGTGTGTGTATGTATGTGTATATATATATATATATATATATATATATAAATGCATTATGATTAATGCTGAATTTTTGTGGACAGCACTGCATGGCTGCAGCACTGCAGGTACACCTTGCCATTTAGGCTGATGTATTGGTGATTAACAGTGATGTATTCATGAGGTGAAACATCAAAAAAAAAAAATCGCACTATAGCTTTGACATGCATCCCTCGTAAGGCAGATTACGTGAATCGAGGCTTTTCCGGGAATGACATATGGAGGAATTTACAGCCAGCTTAAGGAAAGTCACGCACTGCGGGGCACATTTCACTTCTTTATTGGTTTCTACCAGATTTTCAGAAGTCAGTCATTGCAGATTTTCCAAAAGCAATACTGTGGCAGCACAGAGCACCTTAGGGCTGCTTCACTTGTGACTCTTCTGCTCGTCAGACTGAGATCCTCACTTTACCAGGACAGAATCCTGCTGGCCAGATGAATCATTAAACGATCTCTCAGCAGATGGAAGTACAGGGAGCCACAGTTAGGACTACGCCTTGCTCACATCCAGAGCTCTTCCCCAGTCTTTCATCTGAGACCTGGGGTTTGATAGCTGTCACTGTGAAGGTGACAGGCTAGATGGGTGCCACTGACTCGCACGTACTGCTGAGTCTGTGCTTTGGTGTCTTGTTAACTAGCCCCTAATGCTACATTACGCTCATAAGTTGGGGGGTGCTGTCTCGCAGAGGGGTGCAAGACTTTAGGTCAGGATCAGGTGCACCTGCCTGCCGTTTTATTCCGTTGGCCCTAAGCTATGCAGCCTGTTATCACACACTGAAACAGCCATCTGTGGAAACACCCTGCCCTGCCCACATGCAGCTCATGCTAAGCTAGTGCATGCTACAGCAACTGCTCTGCAAACGAGGCCCCACCTACTGCCAGGCAGAGAGCAACTGCTTTGCAAGTGAGGCCTCGCCTCCCTCCAGGCTGACAGTCAACCACCATTTGCTCGATATACAAGAGGCAGCGGCACCGTTTTTGGTTCAGGTGTGGGGGATGGGGCTGCACACTGACCCCCGATCAGCCCAGGCAAAATGCCAGAGCTTTGAACATCATTGCACATTTTCCTTGTTCTAATAGAGGTGTCTGTTCATATCCAGCTATGCAGCATCAATAGTGGTTTGAACATAGAAATTCATTCAATTTAAATTTACTTCTCTGGCAACAGCATACTTTTTTATTTTTAGTTTGGAAACTCGTTTTAAAAAAAAATCCCCAGCATCCACACCTTCCTGCCACTGGTCTAATGTTGATACCCCACTGGAACCGGGGTCAGAGGTGCCAACAGCCGCTGGCCAGTGTGCCCCCCTGAATTCTTCAAGTTTCTGTTTCAGCAACTTACATCAATGCATGATAAGGTAGAGGAACAGGCTGATGATTTGTATGTGACTGAAATTAAATATTCGGTATACAGCAGTATAGTTACATACTGTAATTGTGCTTATTGAAAAGCAATCAGGTTTGGGTTCTGGTGGCCCCTCCCAGGCTGTGCCTCTGCGTCCATGACCCTGTCAGCTATTTTACTCTTTCAATAAACTCTATGCTAATGTTCAGATGCTACAACTGTATTCATTAGCTTCTAAGAAGTGACTGTAATGATCCTTATCAGAAGAAAGACATTTGAATTGCCAGAAGGTTGCTGGCTTGTATGAAATATGTCCTGGGTTTGTCACTGTCCACGCTTGTCACCCGCAGCAGGGCTCCATCAGCCCGCCGTATGCCTCATTTGCAGGATGATTACAGAAAGGAGAGACAAATCTTTAGTTAGTCATATGACTAGAAAATATTATTACACTTTTTTATAGGAGCAAATATGTTACACAGAATTGGTGGACTCATCAACCAAAAGTCCACCATGAAAGGATTAATATAAAATTCCACTCTGACTAGCGTGAGTTTGATCGAAGACACTGAGAGCCGAGAATATTCATGACGCGACTGTTAGGAACTGGAGCATAATTTCACTTCTTTATACAGTGACAAAGGTTAGTATGATTACCATAGCAACCCCCTGCCGGTTTTAGGTAAGAGGGAGTTTAATCACATGGAGGCTTTAAACTTTTCGTATAATTACATGACCCTCTGAAAACAATATGAAGAAATGAATGCATACTTTTGCTACAATATATTTTGTGTTTCTTATATTAAATCCTGCTTGGTTCAAAAGAATTATCTTCAACGTTGCAGGTAGGAGGGGTCTTTGCATTGGCGTATACAGCTTCTCTTGAAGGAATCCCCTCCCTGGTTTGTTTCATTGTGCCTTGTGTTCTTGATTATATGGCTGTCTGCCTTAACCACTTTATTTTTTACTATTTCTGAAAAAGATCCAGGAAACAGCTTTGTTCTGAGGCCCATGAGGGTGCCTGCCTTCCTGCTGCATTACATGTTTCATGGCTGATGGTCATCGTGGTGGAATGGAGAGCGTGCCTCGGGCATCACGCTGCGTTAAGGTGCAATACATTCGATGGAGAATCCCGCATAACTGCAAGCAGCTGATCCTGATTTATAAGTGTTTCAATCTCCATGCTACATTCATTCTATGGAAGATCTGACACATCTAAATTCCTACTAGAACAACGTGGCATAAAGGACTGTGGCTGGGATTTTTATTGGGGTCTCTATGCTGTGCAGGTCCCGTCCTCCACATCCCTCCATAACTCTACGCTGTGCAGGCCTTGCCCTACACATCTCTATACTTTGATAGACCTGCCATCCACATCCCTCCACATCTCTATGCTGTGCAGGCCCCGCCCTCCACATTTCTATACTTTGCAGGTTCCACCCTCCACATCCCTTCACATCTCTAGACTATGCAGGCCCCATCCTCCACATCTCTACACTGTGCCGGCCTGCCATCCACATCCCTATGCTATGAAGGCCCCACCCTCCACATCTCTATACTATGCAGGCCCTGCCCTCCACATGTCTATGCTCCGCAGGCCCCGCCATCCACATCCCCCATTACGTTCAGGTTTCAGCAAAATGGGGGGGGCAGTTACTAGGCTGTAATTTACCGCATGTATTGCAGCTGTTCTGCACACAGAGTGAGAAATCGTAATTACACAAAAATTTGCTGCTGGTGGCCAGCAGGATGAAGATGATATGGTGCTGCTGTGCTGCACTGGAGGAGTAGGAGCAGGAAGAACCGCGCATCAAGGACAGCAAGGTGGCATGGCAGGCAGCGATGTAGCAGGCAGATCAGCGATTTGCGGCACAGTAACATGGGGCCAACTTCATTCTGCATTCGCCACACAGACGCCATAAACGCCTGTGGCCCCCCCTGCCCCAATGCTGATAAACGGCTCTCAGTTCAGGATGGGGTCATCCACCACTGGGGAGGGCAGTATTTAACTCTTGTTATAGACTCCATATGCATGCTGACTGGGCTCTTGGCAGCCCCCCTCCACTTGCCTGGTGCAGAGTGCTAGTGAGCAGGCCAGGGCAATCGCCCTGGGGTGAGTGATTAGCGTTAAGTCTTACCGTCACTTAAATACAATGAGGAGCTGTCTTGATCTGCCGAAGGATGTATTAGCTAATGACATTAACCAATAGCTGAAGTCCCTTGGTGCATCAGCGTCGTCTTTTGGCCTGTAGTGGGGGCTGCGGAGACTTAGTGGTTCTACAGGGCATCATGCTCACCGTTTAACCTCCAAGCCCAGCATGGCCTAACCTGAGCCCGAGGTGCATCAGTAATCTACAAGTATCGTGCTTCTCCAGGGTCCTGCTGCATTTCAGGACGTTCTGCTGACTTTCACTGCTAAGGTCAGTACAGTCTAATTTTATGTGTCATTAGTCTAGCAGACAGAGTGCCACAAGCAGGCCAGGAGGAAACAGGTGCTGCTATGAATAGGACTTATCCGCAAGCCTCCCTTACACCTCCATCATGAAAACCATTTCCTGGATTACATCATTAAATTCCCACATATTATTGTCCATATAAAATATGTTTTTCTCAGTCGGTCAGGGCATGGATCATTAAATTGCATTAATAATGAAATGTTTGTGTTTACCCACACACCACATGGCTCTGGTTCCGGTAAACATGATGCTGGGAGCAAATGAGGTCACAGATGTGGAACATGATGACTGTCGGCGTGTGTCACTTCGATTATCGTCCCTTAAAGAAGCATCAGGATAGTAAGAAACGCTTCTGCCTCCCTAACAGCCAGCTGTGACGATATGAAAGCAGCACGTTTACACAACACGCGTCCAAAAAGAAAATCACATTTTTGGGTGAAGAGATACAAAAAAAGAAAGATGTGGTTCAGGAACATGATTGGCGGGTGCGAGGTTGGTTAAGCTGCTAGAAAAAGACGTCTGCAGTCTGCATTTATGCAGAGAGGCACATGCTGGAAGACAGGCTGTCTCATCTCTGACAAAATCACTAAAACAAACGTCGCCAGGCTCTCACTGACAGTTTCATTTTCTGAATAATTGCACTGATTATAGCACTTATTAAGATGTCATGTGCAATAACATACACTGTAAGTAATGCTTTCGTTTAAATTCGCATGGTACATAGTCAGACTGAAGTTGCTCTGCAGTCACCAGAAATCCATTTGTCAGTGAGATATAGTATACTATATACATACTATATACTATATACAAATATATAGCAACCCCCAACTCCTAACCCTAACCCCCAGCATGAACCTGGATGGAAGCAGCAAATTAACAAAGCGGAGGGGCAACCCAAATTCAGAAAGGTTCCACAGAGCATACCATAAGGCTTTGCAGACAGACAAACTCTCCCCAAGTCATTCATTTGAATTTCTCTTTAGGGTGTGTAAACATCCAAAGTAAAGCAGTATTATCGTGTGGTGTTGCTTTAAAGAACATAGTGCCCATTTTTCTTATAAAAATATATTTAAAAATGTCTTACAAAGCTCATTAAGACATAACAAAGCACAAATCCTGACATGATCTTAATCAGAATAACTTAATTACCTGCACAAGGCATGTTCTGTAGTGTAGACCACTCTCATTAGCAGCAGGAATTAAGTTTGTCTTACACTCTGCAGTGATGTGTTTTGAGGTCATCATTTCCTGTCAGTCCTGGCGTGGGCTGAGGGCCCCGTGCTCATTCCCAAGACCATCACGTGATGCTGGCGTGTTTATCATTGTGGCCAAATGTGTGTCTGTAAGCGCCACACAGAGCACAGTGCTCAGTATGTGTGCGCCAGCAGTTCCCGCCTCTCCCTGCAGGGGTCAGGCTCCCCAGCTGGATGTGGCATCATAGTGATATCACCAAAGACTGATTCTCATCCCCCAAGGGTTTTATTATGCAGGAAGCACTGTACTAGTCCTTAATTAACTGGGATGCCAGGTAGAAGCTGCGAGGAGGTGCATTCGTAATGTTTTCCACTGTAGCTTAAACCATGCAAGATGCATCATTAGAGGTTTATATAAATAATGCAGAGCTGGTCGCCTGCCCAATGTCCTGTCAGTGCAAAATGTAACATATTCAGTCGACAAATTCTCCTTTTTTTCCTTGTGTCTTGCAATGTATGTTTATAATAATTACTGATAGTAGTAATGTCTCAGATGTGATGTTTCAGAATGCTGTGACTTGATTTTGGAATTTTTTGTAATGTTTTAGAGTTTAAAAAATTACATGACAGAAATTCCTATTAATGATCTTGTATCAATCTGGCTGACAAAATAGCGTTTGTGTGTGTGTGTGTGTGTCTGTGTATGCGTGCGTGTACGCATCTATGTGTATGTCTGTGTGTATGTGTTTTTGTAATTATTACATTGTGGGGACCAGATTTCCCCACAATGTGATAAAAACCTATAACTTTTTACCTTGTAGGGACCGAAAAATCAATAACCTCAATTTTATATCTGTAAATGTTATCTAAAAAACTGCCAAACTCTTGTATGTAGTTTGATTACTTATGGTTAAGGTTAGGGCTGGGTAGGGGTTAAGGTTGTCATAGTTGGGAATAGGGTCATGCCCATAGAAATGAATGTGGAGTCCCCATAAATATATGAATATGTGGACTGTGGGTGTGTGCGTGTATAGGTTTGTGGGTCTGATGGAGTAAAGTGGGGCAGAATAAGATGCTGACAGTGATGATGGGCATCACAATGTCCTCAGTGTGCCGGTTACTGTCATTCCATGAGGCCCCAGTGTCTGCATTGACCTTTTGCCCTGACATCCTGCACTCACATATAATTGTATTCCTCTAGATGGAGAACAGGAATCCCTTAATTCGCCTTCATATCACTGAGAAGAATAATGTCACACCCACTTATTGATATAACAAGATCTTTATCTATCTAACAATCTATCCATCTATCTATCTATCTATCTAGAGAGAGATTGTCTGTCTGTCTTCTGTTCACTGCTGTGATTTCTCCACAAATCTCAGCCTTGTGTGCGATTTTTCACATTATGCTAAGGGAACCCCAGCATATGGCAGCTTCACTGCTGCCTGGACTCTGAAGGGCACGATGGTTCCTTTCCCTGAATCTCTCTCAGATGCCCAGCATCACCATTCAATAAAATGATCGTTAATTTATACAGCATCTAAGGAAACGGGGGGTGGATGTAACACACTGAGGGTCACCTGCACCAGAAGGAAGTTTATGATTCACAGAGTAAAAAAAATAATGTGGCTTAAAAATAAACTCTTGGTGACAAACAAATCTCCCTGCATCAGGAAGTGAGGGTGTGGAAAGTGAAGCCGGTCTCCACCAGGCGGGGTGCCGGCTTGCTTTTCGCTCATTGGTCCCCTACATTTGCATTTATGACTGATACAAGACCTTGTGGGAGGGGCCAGTGTCTCCATGGATACCGTTTTAGGGTGCCGTTGGTCGCAGGCTGTCCATTTGCCATACATGTAAGCCAAGCTCTCAATCTCCCTCTCCCTCCTCAACGTGGGAAGATGACTGAATTATTCATGAGAGCCAGTGCTTGTGCCTGATTATTTATTTTGTTATTCAGTGACGGTCATAGCAAACCGGTAAGATCTTGTAAGAGCAAACGCTTGTGAAAAGGCAGACACTTTGATATTATTGATGAGAGGATGCTTAAGGAGACGGTTAATAACAGTCTCCTTCTGGTTTTGAAAACTTTTTGAAACTGTGATTAACTGCAGCCGTCTTCCGGTGGCAGAAATAAACCCATTTGCTTGGATGTTGGATGATTTTGTGCTCTGGAAGGAAAATATGAACAAATGAGTAGGAAGTGAAAAAGATGATGTTAGGAATAATGAATAAGAATCATCGGTATAAATAATATATGACTGTGTTATATTTGGATTCTCTATCCTTTTTTGATTTTATTTAGCCCTTTTTGTTCTTTTTTACATTACAAATATGAAAACAATGCCTGTCTCCAAAATGGTGAAGCGCTGAATTAAGAAGCATTGCCATGTCAAAAAATAAAAATTAGCGTGAAATGCTGCTATACTTAAGTTATGCATACCCGGGGCATTGGCAAACAGAGGGAGTCCAGCCTGTGTGTCATGTGATGTAGGAAGTCTGGCTTTCAGATGCCCCATGACTGGCCTTTTGAAGCACTTCGTGATGACAGTCGTGAGTGCTTCAGGGTAGTAGTCATTGAGGCAGAAGACTCCTTCAGCATGGGTGGTGATGACTGCCTGGCTCAGGGAAATGTTTAAGATGTCTGTGCAGACATCTGCCAGCTGGTTTGCACATTCCCTGACCACATGGCCAGATATGTTGCCTGGTCCCGCAGCATTTTGTGTGTTTACTCTCAGCAGAGTTCTTCTCACGTCAGCTGTGGACAAACACAGTACCTGTTCACCAGGAGAAGGGATGGTATTCCTCACAGGCATGTCATTCAAGGAGTCAAAACCTGCATAGAAGTCGGTCAGCACATCTGGAAGGGAGGCATCACTGCCACAGACAAGTGGTATAGTCATATAGTCTGTGATGACCTGGATTCTTCACCATATGCGCCGAGATTATGCAAAGCAGATCTAATGAACAATTAACTGTTACATTATTCAACAAATAACTGCAGTTTTACATTAATAAACCACCATATCCTACAGTGTACATTGTAAGTTGAGCATCCATATGATTCAGAGACTCAGTAAGTAATTTCTTGTGAACAGTATCTTGTGTGCAGTATCTCATGAACAATGTCTCATGAGCAGTTTCTCATGAGCAGCACTTTGAAAGTAGTATCTTGTGAGCAGTCTCCTGTGAAAAGTATCCCATGAGCAGTGTCTCGTGAGCAGTGTCTTGAGAGCAGTGTCTCATGGGCAGTGTCTCGAGAGCAGTGTCTCGTGGGCAGTGTCTCGAGAGCAGTGTCTCGTGGGCAGTGTCTTGAGAGCAGTGTATTGCGAGCAATATCTCATGAGCAGTGTCTCTTGAGCATTATCTCATGAGCACTCACAGAAACTTTGTCAGACTTCCTTCCGGAATACCAGAGTGAGGACCATTAATGAGAGACAAGCGGCTCTTGCAGATGATGGGAGCTGCCAGCCTGTCTGGCAGAGCTCGAGCAATGGCCCTGCAGGGGTAATAAAGTGTGGCTGTGACTCTGTCTGCCTCAGCATATAGAAGGCGAGTATGACGCTGGTCTGATGTTGGCCTGATGCTGGTTTGATGCTGGTCTGATCCTGGTCTGATGCTGGTCTGATGCTGGTTTGATGCTGGTCTGATCCTGGTCTGATGCTGGTTTGATGCTGGTCTGATCCTGGTCTGATCCTGGTCTGATGCTGGTTTGATGCTGGTC
>JAAGVU020000008.1:22178733-22211937 GCA_011763525.2 Mormyrus iriodes | reverse complement strand
CCTGGTCTGATGCTGGTTTGATGCTGGTCTGATCCTGGTCTGATCCTGGTCTGATGCTGGTTTGATGCTGGTCTGATGCTGGTCTGATCCTGGTCTGATCCTGGTCTGATGCTGGTTTGATGCTGGTCTGATCCTGGTCTGATGCTGGTTTGATGCTGGTCTGATCCTGGTCTAATGCTGGTTTGATGCTGGTCTGATCCTGACCTGATGCTGGTTTGATGCTGGTCTGATCCTGACCTGATGCTGGGCAGTGTGGATGTATCAGCAACCTGGTCAGGATTGAATATACTAGAGTGAAACGTGTCGGGATAGTTCATTGTGAGTGGAGGTGTGTAGAGTTGTTAGGTGAGGGTTAGGATTAGGTGGAGGTGTGTAGTGTTAGAGTTAGGGTTATGTGGAGGTATGTAGGATTAGGGTTAGGTGGAGGCATGTAGGGCTAAGGTTACGTGGACGCATATAGGGTTAGATGGAGCAGTGTAGGATTAGGTGGATGTATGTAGGATTAGGCTTAGGTGGAGGTGTGTGGGCCCAGGATGCTGGGTAATTATTAAAAGGATGGAGGCTGGGTGTTAGTATAGAAAATGATCACTTCAGAAGCTCTGTGACCAAAGACAGTGGTGAAGGTGGGATAAGGGGGGATGAGAAGATGGTAAGCATCAGTGAACTGGATGATGTAGCAAGGATTGTGAATTCACCAGTACTGGAAAGAGAGGGAGAGACTGAAGTTAATAGCAGATGGGGAGATTCTCCCTTTCTGCGTCAGGATTAATTTAGTCTGTACACAAAACCATGGCCTAGTGACCCAGCAGGTTCACTGGGAGTTACAGCAGCAGTCTGGAATCCTAATGATCAGTTACCCCACTTCTCCTGCTCGCCCGCCCCTTCTCAGGAGGAGTTATGAGCACTAGATACCTTTTGCAATATGTTTGCCTCCACCTCACCGTGTGCTGTAAGCCTCTTAAACCAGTAGCAGGCGTGCTGAAATGCCGTTCACAGAGGGGGGCTGTGCTGAAATACTGATCAGCATGGTGAATTGTGCTGAAATGCCAAACACAGAGGCACACAATGCTGAAATGTGGATTACCAAGGTGGGCTGTGCTGAAATGCTGATCACAGAGGCGGGCTGTGCTGAAACACTGATCAGCATGGTGGATTGCGCTGAAAAGCCAAACACAGAGGCACGCAATGCTGAAATGTAGATCACCAAGGTGGGCTGTGCTGAAACGTTGATCGCAGAGGCGGGCTGTGCTGAAATGCCAATCGCAGAGGCACACCGTGCTGAAATGTAGATTGCCGAGGCGGGTTGGGCTGAAAAGCTGAAGCACGGATCGGTGAGGTGCGCTATACTGGAATGCTGATTGCTTAAGCAGGCTATGCTGAAACACCAATTGCAGTGGTGGGCTGTGCTGAAACGCCAATTAGTGAAGCGGGCTATGTTGAAACGCTGATTGCTGAGATGGGCTGTGCTGAAACACCGATTACTGAGGCAGGCTGTACTGAAACACCAATCACAGAGGTGAGCTGTGCTGAAACACCAATCACCGAGACAGGCTGTGCTGAAATGCCAATTGCAGAGGCGGGCTTTGCTGAAATGCGAATCGCTACGGTGAGAGTGCTAAAACTCAGATCGTCACGGCGGGCTGTACTGTACCCATCTAACCATGTTCTATATGTCTTATCCCCTTTGACCAGCAGGTGTCGCTGGTCATCCTGTTTTCCCCATCTCTTTCTTATAGTCCTTCAGCCCCTAGTGTGTCTCCCTACTCCCCAGACCACACCTCCTCCTTGTTAGTCCTTGTTTCTCTGTGTATTTAAGTGCCTGTCTTTGTTCATTTCCTAGGTCAGTCATTGTTGCTGGTACTCCATGATAGTAGCTATGATCCCTTTATTTTCGGATTTCTACATGTGTTATTCTGTTTTTATTCTGTCACCTTTTTCCAGAATCTGGAATTTTGTCATGTTCAAACCGCAGGAACTAAGCCCGATTGTAGTTCCTTGGAAGCAATTCTGGAACCCAGAGTAGGTACTTTTTGTTCGAACATGAACTACTGGGGAGGTGCTACATCAGTAACAGCAACAACACTGGTTGACCGCAAGCACCGCCACGAACTTTGAAGTGTGAGGAAAAGATATACAATTAGCTGAGCAAAAATTGAGCAGATGGAATTATTTTTGTACTTCAGTTACATTTAATGAATGCATTATTTTGCTTGTGTCTTCATATTTCTGCATCAGAAAATTAGACCAATAACCAATATACTTTTGTCAGATATTGCTGGTAAAACTTTCCAGTGCTTATTAGTGTAATGCATTAGATCATTTTCTTATTTTGTGAACGCAAAAGATTGATCTGCTAGCCAGATTTAATAATCAAATACATACATGTCACGGGTCGTATGAATAAAATATAAATAAAAGGCTGTGTCCCGATTTGGTCGCAATTGCTCAACCCAATAACTAACGAAAAAACTTGACAAAACAACTTGTTAATTCTCCATTGCTGGGTGGTGGTTTACTTTAAAATTACGAGTAAAGTTTAACCTAAGAGCTTTTTGTGTCTCCCATGCTTATTTAGCATAAAGATCCCAGTTATAGTTTTCAAAGTGAAAGCAACACACAAAAATAGGCAGAACTTCAGTATGATAGCTTCTAATGATCGACATAAGAGTGAAGCTAGGGCAAACAGTTAAATACATACCTGATGAGGGTCAACAAGAGATAGGTATGGGTAGTAACAAGCAGCAGGAAGACAGGTGAGAGCAATCAACAGATAAATAATAAATAGGGGGAAATTAGGTAATAAGAGTAACTGAACATTACTACAAACAATGAGTAATGGAGCAAAAACAAGGAACCGTAACACAAATACATAATTAACCAAGAATGTAAAAATAAACATAAATGTAACATTATAAATACAGTCAAGTCATAGTCACCCACAACAAAAGGGAAGCCTGGACGACCCAGTCACCCGCTCAGCTCATTAAGCCATACGGCAGCCCAGGGAACAGGAGAACACATTAGGAGCTAAGGATATGGGATGGTCAGCGACACCTGCTGGCCAAACAGGGAACAGACATAGGACAGGGACCGATCCTGACGCAAAATATTTGTTATTTTAAGCTTTGTATTTTTAAAACTTGCTTTACTTTTTACCATTTTACTTTCATCTTTCAGTTTTCACTGTGTTCCAAGATAAACTAACAAGATTAAATACATGCGAATATCTGTATGAAGTGTGGACTCGTTCTGTAACTGCTGTAGTACAAGTGAAAACATGCCCCTTCATCCTGTCATGCTACTGCATTTCCATGTGGGCTACAATTTCAGTATGCAGCCCCGAGTCATCTCCTGAAACCGTTCTGAGGGAGCATGGAATAAGAAAGTTAGACCCTTGAGAGACACTTAACGCCAAAGATGCTGGAGCTAAAGCAGCAAGAAGCAGTTCAAAGAGAGAGAAAGTTCAAGTTACTGTACCAGAAATGGAAAACTCAATTCAGGGATACTCATGAAAGACTAAAGCATGAGTGTTCTGCCAGTGATTTGAATGTCTTACTGGATGCTGTTGAGAAGCTTGAATCTGAGTTGAAAGATCTATATGACAACATCCATTTCAGAAACCGTATGTCCTATTTAGGGTCCTAGGGAGTCCAGAGCCTATTCTGGAGGATACGGGCGCAAGGCAGGGAACAACCCAGGATGGGGTGCCAACCCATCATAGGACACACTCACACACCATTCACACTTACGTACACCTACAGGCAATTTGATGCTGAGGCAGAAAAAACAAAACTACGCATGCTGCTTGGCAGAGACTGTGCCAGATCTGTATATGTATCAGACTCCCCTCTGATCAGTATTTGCATAGGACCTCAGAAAGGGAAAGTTTCAAAGAATGAAGTGTCTTTGGTGCAGACACTACATAAGTCAGTAGACCTCTCTTGACTTCCAGTTCAAGAGCCTTCTGTATTCTACGGCGATCCGTTGTGGTTCATAGAATGGAGCACCAGCTTCAAGGCTCTTATAGAGAAACAATGTTCAAATCCTTCGAAGAGGCTGTTCTACCTGCAAAAATACATTGATGGGGTGGTGAGATCAGTATTGGAAGGCAACTTCGACTGGAACGACAAAGAGGCCTACAGTACCAACAAGAATGGGATAAGCTGAATGACAGATATGGTCACTCCTTTGTAGTACAGCGTGCATTCAGAGAGACATTTAACTATCTAAACAAACTAGCTAAACAAAGATTAGTACAAAACAAAATGTTAAACCATGGGAATTCAGTGATTTCCTGCAAGCATGTAGCATATGCAGATGGAAGCACCCAACTCCGTTACATGTGGATCATCCTGTAGCAGACAAACGTCCTTCACAAGGTAAAGCTGAAGCAAGTACAATCCCATTATCATGCTGTATGAATGGACGTGGGAGCACATCAATTTTTAGTATGGATCTCATCATCTAACATGCCTGGAAAAGATACATTGACATATGCCTTACTAGATATTCAGAGTAGTAATACAATTGTTGACCTGGAGGTTTGTGAAACTGAAGATAGCAATGGGACCAGTTTTACTCAGGCTATCCATAATGATGGGAAGAAACTCAACTGTGAGAAGTCAGAGAATCAGTGGACTTAAAGTCAGTGGGTTTTCTTCAAATAGTTTTATTCACTTGCCTCCTGCTTACATAAGAGATCATTCATTCTGCTTGAATTTGCACATAGTCCTACCTGTGCAACTGCTAATAAGTGGGATCACCTAGTAACCATATTGCATTAATTGCCCCTCCTGATGGAATGTGGGGAAGGGTTTCTGATTAGTTATGACTAATTCCAGAGCATTAGCACCATGACAGGTTATCACAAGCGGTGACTATGAGCCTTTTGCCATTAAGACTGACATAGGCTGGAGCCTTCTTGGAAGTGAACCTCAGTACAGGAATTCTAAGAATGTGACTGGCATGTGCCATCATATATCTGTCAGAGAACTTCCACCTGTGATACCAGCCACTGTTATTAGAACACTTGAGTCTGATTTTGCTGACACCAAACCAGGAGAAAAGAGTGCATCTCAAGAAGATATTCAGTTCCTTCAAACCCTAAAGAGAAGTGTCCAGCAGAATGAGTGTGGCCATCTGGAGATGCCCCTCCCTTTCAAAACACGCCCGTACTTCCCAGACAATAAAAGGCTCGCCTTAGTTTGGATAAAACACCTTAAAAAGAAACTGCACAGATACCCAACTTCAAGAATGTGTGAGATTCATGGAGGGTGTCTTTGGAGATGGCAATGCGGAGAGAGCAGACAAGCACCCAGAGTTGGGCATGTGTGCTATATTCCACAACAAGGTGCTTACCACCTTAGAATGCCAGGAAAGATCAGGGTAGTTTTTGACTGCTCTGCAAAGTATGAAGGTACTACCTTTGTTGATTTCGTAAACACCCAGTTGCAGTCATGTGTTTCACAGGTATCCTCCAGAATAGACTCTGGACTCCCCAGGACCCTAAATAGGACATACGGTTTCTGAAATGGATGGATGTAGTCAAATAGTTCTTTCAACTCAGATTCAAGCTTCTCAACAGCATCCATCAGCATCCACAGTCATTCAAATCACTCCAAGCAAGATAGAGATTACCCACAGTTCATGTGGAAGGAAAATGGAGACACAGATACAGATCCTAGACAATATCATATGAAGGTTCACCTTTTCGGAGTGGCATCATCCCCAGGTTGTGCCGACTATGGCATGAAGCATCTTGCTAGCTAGAATGAGGAAGAGTACCCTTTAGCAGCTAGCTTCATCAGAAAGAATTTCTACATAGATGATGGCCTCATAAGCCTAGAATCCATTGATAAGGCACTCAATCTTGTGAAAGAAGCACAAGCTGTATGTCCTAAAGGAAAGTTGTGGCTTCTTGGAGTCTATCTGTGCCACTGAATGTGCTATTGAGGTGAAGGACACAGATCTCAATACTAATGATCTTTCAGTACAGAGAGTGCTGGGAGTGAGGTAGAATGTAGGGAGTAACACCTTCTCCTTCAAGTTCTAAGCTGATGAAAAATCAGCCACAAGACACGGGATTCTCTTAACTGTGGCTTCTGTCTGTCATCCATTAAGATTCCTGGCCCCATTTGTCCTACTAGGAAAGAGGAGGCTACAAGAGATGTGCCAGAAGGGTATAGGTTGAGATGAACCATCATCCTGCGAATTGAAGCTAAGGTGGGAGAACTGAGTGAATGCCTTAAGAAACCTTCAACAGATTCAGATTCCAAGATGTTTCACATCTGAAATTTTTGGAAAAGTCCAGAGAGTCGAACTGCATCACTCTTCACATGCCAGTAGTCAAGGACATGGCCAACGCTCATACATACAATTAGTGAGTTAAAGTGGCACTGCGTGTTGATCATAGGCAGAGAAAGAGTTGCATCTATGCTCATGTAGCTATGAGCAACATGTTAAAAAGGAAACTAGAACTCAGTGTTGATCAATATTACTTTTGTGCTGACTCACAAGTAGTTGTGGGCTATATCATTATTGAAGTTTAAAGGTTTCATGTCTTTGTTGCAAATTGTGTCCAAAGAATTTGGGAAATCTGTCACCCAGGACAGTGTTACTATGTTGACACTGATGGGAACCCTGCAGATCATGCTTCAAGGGGTCTCCAAATAGCAAAGTTAATCATTTCAAACTGGTTCACAGGGCCCAGGCTCTTATGGGAGAGACAAGTAGTTAGAAACCAAGAAACTGCAGAACTGTTAGAAGGAGGCAGTCCAAAGCTACAAAGCAGGTCAATTTTTTAGGGCAACTGATAGTTTTCAAAATGGACAACAGCTATAAATGTCACTGCAAGAATACAATGACTAGCTAGAGGCTCTAATGCTTATTAAACTTTCACAGTAAGATGCCTTCAAAGAGGAGCAGCACATACTCAGCCAGAAATCTGGAAAGTTGCCTTGTAACCATCAGTTGTATCAGCTTGACCCAGTTCTCCATGATAGTATATTTAGAGTTCATGGACGATTGAGGAGTGCATCGTTGCCTTTTGATGTGAGATTATAATTCTCAATAATTCTTCCAAGAGATACTGTTGTCACATGACTCATTCTTAACCAACACCACAGAAAAACCCAAACACCAAGGCAGAGGACAAATGCTGAGTAAGCTGAGAGCCACTGGTTACTGGATTATTGGTGGCAGTAAAGCAATAGCTAAGTACATAAAACTGTGTGTCCTCTGTAGGAAGGCCCATGAGTCAACTGAGGAACAACGAATGGAAGACTTACCTACTGACTAAGTTCAGTTATTGTGCTATGGACTGTTTCGGCCCTTTTCACACTGCGCAAGTCACAAGGAACAAAAACGGTATGGTTTCTGTTTCACGTGTCTCTACAGCAATTCATATAGAGAAGACATGACAACCTATGTATTTATCAATGTCTTATGGTGTTTCAGAGTCCTCCGAGGACCTGTTAGATATATCAGATCAGATCAGGGATCGAATTTTGTTGGAGCAAGAAATGAACTGGAAAAAGCTCTGAAGAAAGTAGGCAAAGAGAGAATGGCTACATATCTGACAGAAATGCAAAGTGACTTTTGCATGAATGTGACTAACTCAAGTCACATGGCAGGTGTTTGGTGTTTGTGCCATGTTAATTGCAAATAGCCATCCACTTGACACTGTTGACAGCATCAGTGATCACACAGGTCTCGAGTCATTTACACCCAATCACCTGCTCACTACGAAATCTTCTGTCATCCTGCCCCCTCCAGGTAAATTTTTCGGCGAGGATTTGGTTGCCAAATAGAGGTGGAGACGAGTGCAACATCTGACTCGACAATTCTGTAATAGATGAAGAAGGAAACATTTATAGTAACATTGCCCTTAGACAGTGATGCATGCTCAAAGATGGAATGTTCAAGTTGGTGACATTGTGGTTGTCAAGGAAGAAGGGAAGAAGGGGTGCCTTGCGATGAATGGAAGCTTGCAAAGGTTCTTCACATATGTAAAGATGATGATGGACTTGTGAGAGAGGCTACAATACAGATACGTGAATGGAACTTAAGAAAAGGAAGCAAACACCTTGGCAAGCTATCCATTGGTCAACGTCCCATTCAGAAGTTGTTATCCTTGTAGAAGATGGCTAAAAGGCCCAATCTCTTATTGCACTGTAAAAGTGTAAAGTTTCTTATTGCAGTAAGGTTATTACTGAGCCCCTACATGATGTGAACAGCATTTTCAATTTATTATAACATTCAGTTGTGACTTGTGATATACTTCATGAATTTGACAGTTTACCAGTTGTTTACTAATATCAATATGATGTTCTCTGAGTGAACTTAAAATACTGGGAAATTGCCCTTGATTTATTAGCTGTAGAGTGTACTGTATATTCATTTTTGTAGAATTTGGTTGTAAACAAGGGTAATTTGGTTGGAGTGTAACTGATGCTGTGTTGCTGTCAGTCACATGACATGCAATTCGTTTATAAGCAGGAAGCTTTGTGGAACCTGAAGTGAGCAGCGGGTGAAAGCTGCAGTATTCTACAGTCGGTCCAATAAATAAGCAAACACGGTACAAATGATTTCTTTATTGTATATTGTTATCATTTTAATTTTTAAAGAAACGAAAGTAGATAAAGCAATGTAAGATTTTTGGAAATGTTCATTACATTTCACTGATTGTGTGCGCTATCAAACGAGATAGGAAGCTTGTATAATACACTTTCCTGTCTTAATTTAGGATAGGAACAATGACTTAGGAATTGTTCATCTGTAATGGCTTTTTTCCTAAATCATGTCCTAACCTTAGTTACCATGGTTAGCAAACAGTTAACACTGGATCTTCAAGTTAGGAAGTTTCTGTAATATGGCCCCAGGACAGAACAGACAAAACATAATTATAAATGAGAATTCAATCAGCTAGGCAAGACTGATCTGTTGCGACATAGTTTGCAATGTAACCACTCACAGGTTTTGTTTAGAGCCTGCCCACTGAGTTTGTTGGGTGACTTTGACAGATTTGTTTAATGATTTCTGCATTCGTTTAAACTGTCATTTAAATAATCATTGAAATAACAATTTAAATGATGACCTAAATTATCATTTAAATGACAATTTTAATTATAATTTAAATAATCATTCAAATGACATGCTTATTTATTGAATATTGTCACAAAACACCCTCCATACAGTCAGGGCTTTTTAAACATAAAATGCAAAACATTTAATCACCCAGCCACTTTCATAAAAATGAAACCCAACTCTCATTTAAGTTGTGCAAATCCTTTCTTTACATTAAAGATAAATTATGGATGTGTCTGTGTCATACTGTTGGGATGAGAGATTGATTACTAGGGAACCACGACATTACACGTGTGCAGCATGACACATACAAAGTAGCAAGGAGGCCACATCACACCATATGCTACGCTGCAGTATCTGAACTGCCCTCTTTTGCAAAGTGTCACACTTTATGAGGGCATTGACAGATTCTTAAGCTTGTAAAACCACAAAATGCTGAGTTGCTTTTTTGAGGAAACCTGAGCACAATGTGTCAGATAAGATTGATGCATCGTGCAGAGGGTCATCCCAGTAGCAGACCAAGAGATAATTTTGTCATGGAAATATATGCATTTCTCCCTATGAGAATAAAGGCATCACAATCAAACAATGTTCTCAAACACAAAATAAGTGTCCATCCATCCATCCATCCAGTCATCCATCCATTTTCTATACCTGCTTGCTCTATGCAGGGTCACAAGGCCAATAAAGTGTCATTTATCAAAATTAAAATGAGATCAATAGTTGTAACCATTATTGCAATCAATGTTTAGGTACAGGAAAAGTCAATAGCATATGTATTGCTAATCACAAGGTCAATGAGTCTTGCTGTCACCTCATTCCTTACGATATACTGACTACCTGATTACCAGCTGCAAATAAGGACAAAAGTGTGATTAGAAATGAGTGGAAAGATATGGATAAAAATTTGTGACTAAGACAAGTGGTTAGCTGTCAGGTGACAAGATGACACTTTTTCATGGGTCTGCATGGGTGGACATTTGCTGTCAGGTGACTGGATGATGCTTTTTTATTGGTCTGCACGGATGGACATTTACTTTTTTTTCATTTCGGTAAGAAAGCGTATTTCCTATCTTCAGAGATGCCCTTGTGATCATCTGAATGAATAAATGAATGAATAATACACAAAAGTCTACTGTAAGAGTGTTCATTCTATGATTGACACATAATTTTTTAGTTTAACTGAATTTAAATCTTACTGTTTTAATATAGTTATATCATGATTTGAGTTGTTTGGTTTATTGCAACATTCTTCAACTCTGGTCCTCGATTCTAAATCCAGGTTATATTTTCAGTTCTCCCAGGCAGTTAGTTATTGTAATTTTGAGTTATAGTGATTTTGATTGACCACAGAGGCTTTTCACCTGACTCACAGGTAAATGAAGGCTGGAAAATCAGCAGGGCTCAGACTTTGAAGACTGTGATTTGAATAGTCCTGATTTGTTCTGTCAAAGGTTTTTTTCACAGACTCTTAAGTATTGCATCTTTTGTAAATGATCACACAATCTAATCTGCATCATATGGACAACTTTATGAAGGTGAAGAGAACCAGGCCAACCGGTCAATCGTGGCCGACAGCTCAATCTTCCAGTTCCTAGTCCTTCACAACACCCTTGCAGGCTCAATTTGTCAGCAAAATATACAAAGGGGACCCCACCCCCCCACGATCGGTAATATATACCATAACTACCTAGATTTTTTTTGATAAAAGTAGCTATCACTCTAAAAAAGGTTGGAGACCAAAGTAAAATGAGTGTGTACAGAGTGGCTCTGTGCAAAGGGTCTGATTGTTCTCGACTGAATCCATTTTAACAGTATTTAAATGAGGCCACTATTGACAGTTAGTTTCATATAAGCGCAGGCACTCCAGCAGGACCTTAAAAGTGGTCAGTGAGCTTGCTTATGCAGCTGAGTAGTGTTGTTGTAAAATGTTCAAATTTCAAAATGGATTACAACTAGGAAAACACAGACCAAATTAAATGTAAATCAGAGACTGAGAATATCAAATGATAACAACATTCTGCATTGCCAACTTGGCATAGTTTAACTGTCTATAAGCCGGCAGTTGATGCCTAGTGATATTATCATGTGGCCGAAGCAAGTATCACCAGTGAAAAGTGATCCTAATTTCACTTACACAGCATACAAAGTGGGCCACAAATGTTCTGTAACATGTTTTTAGCAGAGTCTGACCAAAGTATCGAGCATGTTTCTATAAAGTGTCTATCTCAGGCTTTAGAAATATATAAATATTTAAATTCCCTGACTCCTTCCAGTGCATCTCACATACATCGTTTGCTCTGAGACAGTTTAATGACCCTGAGTATATCCCAGCTTTGTAGATTCCTTAAGGTGTCTTTTTACATCCCCTGTCTGTCGGTTAAAACAGGGAGACAAACTAGAAGCCGGGAAATATGAAGAGGAGGAAGAAGAGCAGCCGTCTGCCCTGAAAAGGTTACGAGTGCAGCGTGGATGATAAAACGTGAGTGTAAAACGCCCATGATGAATCGTACTTTAAGATTGGGTCCACGGCCCCACCCCCAAATGTGAGACAAGGTCACGAGCTGTTCAGTGTTGGCCATGGGGTAGTAAAGTGACCCAATACAGGAAAACGTGCTCATATGCACCATGTTTAGCATTCGACAGAAGAGGGGCTCATATTTTAATGAGGTAAAGCTTCAGCTGGTGGGAAAAGGTGCATCACGGCGTGCAACTGATGATCATCACACAGCCCTGCCAGCCGAGCATATGCCTCACCACAGCCTGTGCTGTGCAGATCGAGCACATTCTCCATGAGCCACTGAAGCCAATTCATGAGATCAATGTCTCATTTCCAAAATGCCGCCGTAGGTATGGCGGGGAAGGTTTTTGGATTAGGGTCTGCTACTGGGCCAGAGTGTGCGGCCGCCGGTCACACATGCAAGTGAGGCGTGTTTCCCAGCCTGCACCACACCCTGTGGGACACGGGGTCTGTATTTTTTTTACAGTGCGTCAGTCTGGCCTGTTCACTGAATGGATGCTTGGCAGCCTACTGCTGTATTAAGAATTTTTACATTATATATTCTGTTGTTCCATTTGGTTGCAGTTGTTTTTTCTGTTGACTTCAGTGTGGTTATGCCTAGACTACTGAGGTCAACATGCGCAAACATCAGTCTTTTTTCATTTGAATTCGAGCTTTTGGTTAATATTTTTGTGATTGACTGTCAGTCTTTAAGAGAATATGGTTGAATGCAAAAGAAAATCAATTCACTGGTCCTACATGGCAAGCATTACAAAATAGCTAAATGATATTGAATCAGCTAATTATCACTGAGGGTTCATTTGCAAAGGTGTCCTTTCAGTGCAGTTAAACATTATGGAGAGGTGTGTCATTTTGCAGATGGCTTTTCACTCCCAATTTTATATTACTGAACAATTGTATAGCTCCATATTAGTTCATTTTACTTTCATTTTGCATTGAATTTTTGTTTGAACAGAACCACTGGAACAGTGAAAATACTGTACGAAATAACAGTCTGTATAATACTCTTTATGCAGCTGGGTAGCCATGGGCAATCATGGTGCAATTTGTGTTAAAAAAAATTAAAGAAAAAAACGGGCAATCTTTATGTTGCAATCCCCTCTCCCACAATTAATAATTTCTTTATTAAGTAGCTTCACTTTTAGTCACAAATTGAGAATACTGTTTTTTCCAGAACTTCAGAGGTCAATCATGCATTAAGCCACAATGCATCCTGCTGTCTCTCTTCTGCAACATTTGTACGAGAGCCTACGTTTCACCTGCTGTGATTTTCAGCTGAAAGGAGCTGCATGTTTTTGGGGCATTATAATGACAGTCTGACCAATAACATTACACTGCCTCCAGTAACATAAGGGTAGATGGACATGTTACAAGTGATCCAGCTGACTGAAATCCTTGTAGTTCAGTTCTTGCAGAGCTAGGTCCAGGTACCCCCTGTGTCTTTAAATAACACTAAACTTTAGTTTAAAAGGCACGTTTGTCATCATAATGCCCTATCTAACTCCACTTATGAGGTATGTACCATTCTAGTTATTTACTCTGCTGGGCATGAAAAACAATTCAGGCACACAGTTGCAGACATAAAACTGTGTTTTGCAGAAATGCAATTTTAACTCGCAGCATTCTGCTATCCAAGTAGTAAGTGAGTTGTAAGTAGTAAGTACAGCTTCTGCTGTGTCCATGTTTACATGCCTAAGCCCCCAGTTGAGCCTCTCTGAGCATGGCCTTAAATTTGAGCTGTAACAGCAGAGTTCTCCTCACTACAAGAAAAACAGACCAGGACATAAAAAGTGAATTAAGCGAAGCATTTCTCCCTATATAACCTAGGCCATACGGCTACCTCAGGTGTAGCTTTTGTTTAACACTGGACACTTATTAGGCAGAAAATGCTCAAATTTATAAAGATGTGCATCCAAAATTTGCTGGGCATATTTGTAGAGTGAAAACTGAACATGAGTATTACATTTGTACATTTGACTTTGTATATTTTAGAAAAAGGATCTTTAATTTATTCACTGCAAATTTGCTTTATCTTTTTTACTTTATCATTCATTTTATAAATGTATGCAGTAATTATTTTTTAAATATACATATATTCAAAAGCATAATGCTCACTTTAATTAAACCATTAATTGGAATCTTAAAAGACTGATAGGCAATGAGTTACTATTCATTGTAATGACCAGGTTTCTGTCAAAAAAACAAATTAATAGTAAATGAGAATACAGTTAGATACCAATTCCATTTGCATTTTTTGAAAAAAGCAAAAAATTGATTGGCTTTCATTTCAGACCTAAGAGAGACTCGTCTTGGCTAGTAAAAGCTCTCATTTTTTTATAGTGATTTCTATCTCCCAATTGTAAATTCTGTTCTGTTGTAGTTAGTTGATGTTGGAAATCTAATTTAGACAAAGGACATACTATATTCTCCTAAACATCCACTGTGAACCTGTGGTCTTCCTGGATGACCTTATACAACAGGATGAATTTGACCCTCTGATTAGTGTGGGTCTACTTTTTGGACCTCTAGAAAGGAAGCTGGAAGGGGGTTCAGGTCTGAAAAACTGTCCTTTAGGTCATTTAGCGTGATGCTGTCACTGCAGCCAGTCTGCTTAGGACTTGTTGTCCACAGTGAGTGGCATTATTGCAGATCAGATTAGCTGTTAAGACCTGTTTGTCAGGCGCAGATATCGAGCCTGCCAGTTTCTCCTTGTAGGTGGGAGTGATTTATGGATGGGACAGCGAGGTCAACAGTGAAGCCTGGGCCTTCCAATGGTTTCCACCGGATATCTCTGGCTTGGTCTAATGTGCCGGTCATGGTTTACAGTATGATGGAGAGGACAAATGCAACTTTTCAATCCCGCCTTAATCCTGTTTGACACAGACACACTGCAAGTGTTTTCTCCATGAATTTGTGACTGATTGTGATTGTGATTGTTTAATGATATGCCGTCATTCTTGGCAGCCATTTGTGAAACACCCTCATGTGCTTTACTAAAATCCCCAAATCACTGAGCAAACATTGCATTTAATTCTGGGGCACCAATTTGTGATATTTTCAGTAGAAAGACTTGTTTCTTTACTGCATTCTGCTTGCATCTGTCTAGCCTGTCAATGGCTCTTTCCAATCTGGTACGCAGAATTCTTCAGAAGACCATGATTTGGAAAGATAATATAATGAGTGCTTGCCAACTGACACCATTCTGAGATGGACTTTCTTGGGGATATTCACTGTAAGGCCTTAGAACTTACTTTCAAATATAATGTCTGTGACCCAGATATTTAGAAAAAATTGGTCAGCATTTTAGAGGTTGCTGTGGTGTAGACTGAGTTAATAACCATTCCAGAGAGTTTTGATGTTGACTTTGGCCTCTCCTTTCCGTTATGGGGACTGATATGTTTTTTTTCTTCGTGATCTTGATGCGCTGTCGCTTTGCTGTTGCATCATCCTTAGCTCAAACAGGCTCTCAGCCCTCCTAGGCGTTCACCTTCCTGTTTGTTTTTTGAGGTTTTCTCAAGGATCTCAGCCTGTCTCTGATGCCTCAGTGACATTTGCTGTAAGTAGCTTTTGCTTTAAGTTGTTTTTGCCATTTTCCATGTCTCACAAATTCTTTGCCACCTTAATTATAAAGCCCGAAACTTTCTGTGGTATTTTTAAATTACATATATTGCATAACATTATATGTTGGGTAGACTTATGACAATGCGATAAATCAATAAAGGTCAACCCCTTCATTGTTTCTCTCCAGACCTTTGAGAGATTTATGAACCTTTGCTTGTCATTGGTGATGAAGACTGTCACTGATGTCAAACCACAGCATGTATTTCATTTCATGCTCAGCAATTTTGCATAAATTCATACCTGTAGGTACCTGCCAGTTTGAAGTGAGGCTTCCAGCCCTTGTCTTTGCTTGCTGATGTCTTCGTTCCTCTAGAGTCATATTTGAATAACCTCTTGAGATCTATGAACTTCCAGCTGTGCTATAACGCAATATGGCTGTAGATGGTGACAAACAGTGACTGTTTCTGCCAGTATTTCCTGTCTCAATATCTGAACAGAAATGTGGATCAGGCTGGGAGGCAACTCAGGCAGACTTGGTGACCATAAATTTAGTAACTCTAACCTTAATGGTGTTCTCAGCCAAAGCATGCCAGCTGACCAAACACAGTCCTAACCTATAACATCAAGGTCTGCATCTGTGCTATTTGAAGCAACAGGTACTGAAACAGCAGTCACAGCATAGAGTGAGTTGACTTTGAGGTTTTGCTTGTAGTAGTTGGGGGTGTGAGAGTAAAGCTGAAAAAGGATTAGTTGTGATGTCTTTGCACCTTGTTTTTATGGAGGGAATCCATCACCTTGGTCTCTGTTTTTTCCTGCTCCCTCACAGTGGGGAGTGATGCTGATCACAAGCTTGGATCAGGGGAATGAGCCATAGAGGTATGTGTGTGTGTGTGTGTGTGTGTGTGTGTGTGTGTGCGCGTGTGTGTGTCGGTGGGGGAAGGGGGCTCTGATGAGGTCTTGGACCGCTAATTTCAGCAAAGCGGGCACTCTCATCAGGAGCATGGCTCCGAGCCAGATTCGCCTTGGTGGGTCGGAACAGCACAGAGGGGAACATGGGAATGAATGTGATTGGTGGAGCCCTTGGGTGCCCGACCTCCAGTCACTCAGTGTGGAGTCTGATCTGTGTATCACATGATGCCGCCGTCTCAGACGAAAAGCAAAACAGAAGAAAGATTGTGCCAGAATGCAAAAGACTTTTCTATTTTAGGTAACCTCCTTTTTGTTTTCAAACGTGAATCATTTGCTTAGCATGAGAAGCTGATTATGAACATGGTGGTAAACGAGTGAGATTAACGGCTGCATGAATATATGGGTTTGATTAGCCGACTCTCCCTGAGGTGATGAAACATAGACACATGGAAGACAAACATAGACTGCTGCTGCTCATCTGTGTCTCACCACAATGCCCAAGTCAATGCACCAGGCTAAGTTCAGTGTGGGCGGACGTTCAGGAAAACAACAAGCTACTCTTCTGTATGTCTATCACCAGGGCTGCACTGGTATTAGACTTTGGCCCTGAACTTTGGGGTCCCCCGTGGCCCCACAGAATATTTTGCCGAGGGGGTCGCCCACATACCCATCAGCCCACTTTGAAAATGCCAGTTATGCCCGATGACCATTCCAGCCCTGCCTATCACTTTCAACAGTACAGCTGTGACTAGAGTTGCCACTCCCGTATTTTACAAAATCATCCCGTATTTTACAGAATCGTCCTGTATTTTGTGAAATTGTCATGTATTTTACAGACTCATCCTGTATTTTACACAATCTTCCTGTCTATTACAGAATCATCCCAAATTCTGCCGAATCGTCCTGTATTTTACAGAATTGTCCCTTATTTTACGGAATCTTCCTGTCTTTTATGGAATCATCCCGTATTTTGCAAAATCATTTCATATTGAAAAAAAATGCTGTGTCCCCTGTTTCTCTAGTTGGTCTCTCTAGGGTGGCATGCTGTCTTTCTTCAGATTGAAAGTGGCAGCCCTGGTGTGACTGGTGTTGGCCCTGCTCTGTGGGTTATTTTCTCTGCAGTCATTTTGAAACTGCCTTGAACATCGATCCTTGAATGATTACAATGCGAGACCAGGCCTAAGAAGTCACGTCCCAAAGAAACCATTCTTTTCCTGGCCTGAAGACTAATTTATTAGTTTTCAAAAGTGCTGTTTTTCAAAACAAAGACTTTGAGTCTAGAGAAAAGGCTTCTCTTTTTATTTCAATTGGGTTGACATAATAAATGATGACAATGAATGTGATATTGCTGGTCAGAGTACATACTGCATCTGGTAGCATGTTTTTTTCCCCTTACTTATATAAAGTGGAATTTTAACTTTTATACTTGTCAGTGTTGGGGTGCATTGCTTTTTGGCAGCTTGCTGAGAATTCTGGGCAATTTCTCCATGATTATGGCTAACTGGCAGGTGAGGGTTCCTCTCCACTGATGAATGGCCAGCAGGCTCTGGCTTTGCCTCCTCAGCAGTTAGTCCTTCTGAGCTGTCAGCTCTGTCTCCCTGCTCTCGCTCCACCCTGTCCTGCCCCACCCGGCAGGCTGGTTAAGTCGTGCAGGAAGCAGGCACATGCTGTCTGACACTAACGAGGCTTTTCTGATGAATCTCCTGCCTTCAGAATCATCTGAGACGCATACTCCTCCGGGGATTGAAGATGTGCTTTGATTCTGTAGGATGTGCTCAGAACACATGTTCCAGTCACACTGTTGCCCACACACGCACAGGCACGTGTGTCAGATATAAAAGAGTCTGACGCTAACCAATGTGACATGGGAGCTTATAGAGCAAAGGCCAAAGGATCACTGCTCATACTGCTGCTGCATCACTCGTTGATAGGGATAGATGCGGGATAGTCACCAAACACCCCAAAAGTACGGCATCAGAAACCACCACAGAACTGCCTCAGCTCCTCTGTGATCCAAAGCAGTATGTCATGAGCTACTCAAAGCGGTCATTTATGGCAGGGCCGTCATTCAGAAAGCATTGTTCCCAAAGGCAAAGCAGAACTCATATAGCGTAAGGATTGCAGAACCAGCAACCCAGAGCAAATATACACACACACAAACACACACACATATATATGCACCCTTGTAACACTGATTGATAAGCACAATGAGTCACTTGCCTCGATTGTATAACATGAAGCAAACTATCCATCGTTAAAAGAGCACTGAATCCAGAACTGTGACCCCTTCAGCACCACTGCAGCAGGACGTGGAGCTTCTCAAGTTAACATGGGCACTGTCATTTCTTTTCACTCTGTTGTAACTTTTTTCGCTGAGTAATTCTGCACCTTGAACCTTGTACATGGTATGTAATTGGCCATCTGAACTTTATGTCATTTACCCAGTGCGAAGATGTTCCGTCCGTTTAATCTGAGCCTGATTTTGTGGTCAGTTAATGCCACCACTTTGCAAACTGATTCATTTATTTTTCTTGAGTGTTACTGCTTCTCAGATTGGATATTGATTACTTACCTGGCATGTTTTCTTTGTGTAATTGGTATATACTCTTTTCTTTCCAATTTAATCCTTGCTTGTTTTTTTGATTATTCTAATTTGAAATGTACACCTTAAAGTATTGATGCCACAAAACAAGCCCCTCATTGACATTCTGCTGAAACAGGTGGGTTTCAGTATTGTCTCTTGTCTAGGGCTGGGAGATAAGGCAAAACATTTTATCATGACCATTTTTCATTTTCATTTTCATATCAGTCAATGTTGATAATTACAACGATATTGTTTCTCCATTTTTGCTATTCCCTTAGGATTCAGAACATGGAAAATGACCACAGATTGAATGAACTGCAAACTGAAATCTAATAACAAAACATACAAAAATGGACTTTTTTGTTGTAGGGCATAACACTAGAAAACTCTGACAGTACAGTTGTTGCTGGCTTCTCTCTCTGACTGCCTCACTGTTCATTCATGGGTTTGACATTGCTGGTGTTTGTGACTGTAAACTCTTGCTTTCTCTATGTCCTATTGGATGGCAATGCTTCAGGTGGTGAAATGAGTTTGCTGTATTTCCAGTTTTAGCTGGCAGACGTTTTCAGCAGTTTACTATACACTGCACCAGTCTGCTGCATATCAGACTTTAAATTGCCAATGTGCCGCCACACCGCTGATGTGTTAACCTCTCCTTTTTAAAACGAGGTTGTGGCTGCTAAGCTGTCATTTTCTCCACTGACACTTGAAGTTTCCTTTCAGGGAATGCTCATCTCTTCCACGATATTACCAAAACGGTAGCATGTGGCGTGCTTCACTTACTCAATCAACCTTGCTGTATGTTTATTGTGCCTATGTTGTCCATTCCTAAAAGACTACCCCAATAATTGGTTGGAATTTCATTTGTTTCTGTGAGGTGATAGGCTGATATGTGCTAGCAAGCAATATTCCTTATCGGCAGTTTATCAAAGTGTCTAATTTTCTTATTGTTTGCATTTCATCAGCATGAAGCGACTGGGAGAGCAAATTTTCTGTTTGCAGTGTTGCCTACTTTGGTCAGCTGACCCCAATGATCTTGATGTAGCTAATTTTAGATTTTTAATGGAGTATTATAGATTTGCCATAAGATTTCTTGTGGGAGCATGAGAATCTGAAAGCGTACGTGTCACACCAGATGCGTGAGAGTTGGCAACCGTGTGTTTGCTGCCCTTGTCAAATCCGGCCTGCCTGTCTGCCTTCAATAATTACCCACTGTGCACGTTGAAGCTGCGAATCAGGACCATGTGCAGGGCAGCATGGTCATAACACAGAAGCAAATTAGTTGCCAATTAGTAGAATACGACTCCTTGTGTTTACCGTTTCATTTGTAGCTGCAACGGCGCTATCAGAAAGCTAAGTAACCTGCTAGTATACTGTGCTAGTATGGATTAATCAGCGGCTGTTACGGTGCCATCAGACAGCAGAGTAACCTGCTAGCATACTGCCAGAGCAAGGTTTAATCAGCAGCCGCTACAGTGCTATCAGACAGCAGAGTAACCTGCCAGCATTCCCGAGATAGTGAGGTTTAATCAGCAGCCGCTACGCTGCTATCCAGTAGCAGAATAACCTGCTAGCATACGGCCATAGCAAGGTTTAATCAATGGCCAGTACGGTGATATCAGAGAGCAGAGTAACACACTGGTTTACTGTGGTAACGGGGTTCTGGAGAGCAGAGGAGGAAATCTTGGCCATTTTCAAACAATTACCCCTGATTTATGAGGCCCTCACACTGTAAGCAGGTTGGGTCTGCTGTTTTAAAGTGTCATAAAAAGTACCATTAACTGAAAATATAAACTCAGCAAGATATCTTACATGCTTTAAGATTGGATGGCTTTAATATATTTATATTAAAGCTGTGAATCATTTAAAAAATTAACTGATTGCAGTTTTCTTTGCCTTATTTATGCCTCCGAAATGAACCAAGTAACAGTCATTACTCATCTTTTCTCTACATCAGCTTCCCCATGAGATACTAACCCACGGGTCCCCAACAACGGTTAAAGGCGCTGACCTGTTTCATTCTCCCTGTGAATCGAAGAGCTTAAGGCACCATTTCTCTTCTAATTGCTAGTAACCATTCTGGTTTATCATGTTCTTTTTCAGAATTTTCTTTGAATAACTTTCATCTTGCTACCAAGTTGTTTTTCTGCAACCCCACCTTTCAGGATATTAACAAAAGAGTGCAGATGAGCTGAGTAAAGTCAGCGGGGTGACCATTAATAAAGTAATTACTCTTTACATGGCAGATGCTGACTGTCCCAGGCAGCTGGGAAAATTGTGGGGAGATGCTCGAAATGATAAACCAGAATGGCTAAGGAACGGGCAAACAATTCATGTAGTGAGAGCTGAGGCATGTTACTGTGGCTCTGGACCCACAGCAGCCCGAAACGTTTAATCCCCAGCAATATTAGAACAGACTCTGCTGGCATATACAGCTCTCTCTGCTCCTGTCCTTGAGTCTGTGTTTAGCACCTAGCTCGAAGTCATTCATTGCACACTGCAAACAAGGTCTTCTTCTTCATTACTAAATTCATCATCCACATGTAAGAGTTCCTGGGATGCTAGGGCTGGCAAATGGTCTTCACAAGCGGGGGAATTATGCAAATCCAAGACCCTGTTTGCAATCACGTAACAGCGTTCTGGATCTGTGAGCAAGTTATGGGGTTTCTGAGAACGGTTGCAACACTAGGCAGGAACTAGTAGTGGAAACTTGTCTTGCACACCAAGATTTATTTTTTCTGAGATGTTTTCATGGCTCATATCCACTGATGGATGAACTTAATTTCTCTCTTCAATTTTTTTCCATTCAGCTCAGTAATTTCTGTGATATAGGGAACGTTCTCTTTATGGCATTAGCTCATGCAGTTCAGCTAGCATTTGATTTCCCTATTTTTGATCTCCTGTAATCTCTCTGCATACGTCCTATGAAAGATCTAACTTTAAATGGTTTTGTTTGTTCCTCCTGTCAGATCTCATCTACACTGGAACCCAACCCTGGAGATTTCTGTGAATATTTTATGAAAAATGGAAAACGGGGCTCCTCAGTCCCTGTTCAATAGAGACTGAGCATTACAAAGGCCACTTTTCTAAGTTTCTGTTAAACCAAGTTGAAATTCTGCCCTGGCACCATCTTTCTCGTGATATAGGCTATGTTTCTTAAAAGGAGTGTAGTTTCTATACCATCAGTTAAATTTTCATTGAAGAAGTAAAGCTAACATTTGAAACGTTAACATCACAGCCATTATTTAATTTCAGATGCAGTTAGCTACAGTGCAGATCATAAAAAATAAAAATATTCTTAACAGTAGGCTTCATGTTTATCCTTGTAATTACACCATTATCACGATAAAACGATTTTCGTTTTCTTGAGATTTAGAAAAAATTATTCTATTATCACGAGAGAAGTAGATTCATAATCTGATTGTTCTCTGTGGAGCAGTGGAGTGGAGTATTTTAGGTTTTTTGGTATTTCAGGTCTTTGGGGGATTGTGCTCTCTATCATAATTATCTCAATTAGTGGTTAAGAAGACTCAGCAGAAGAATCATGTGCTTTAGCTTATTGTAACATTAGCAGAAAATACTTTCATAAATGAGATTTTCTATACTGCTAAAAACTGCTGCTTCAAAACAGAATGTAAGCTTTCCTCTTTGTTTTTTAAAGAGAGAAGCGATCACTCACATCAGGTACATTAATCAATGCAGATTAACCACGTGGATAAACAGGAGGTTTTAGAAAGGGTTACTGCGTAGGGCAGCTGCTTAGCGTTCGCATGGTCTGACCTCAGATCTCTGTATCTCCTCCACATCAAACCACAGAGAGGCTCTGCCTGTAATCAATGGGAAAATCGCTACTGTTTTGCCTTTCGTGGGATTTTCTCATCTCAAAATAGTCTAAGATTAAACCATAGCAAACAGGAAAATGAAGGAGTGCGCTGTAGCACCCCATGTGGTGCAGACTGTCACTGCCAACATGTAATACAGTGCACAGCTAATACAGTGCATGGTTAATACAGTGCACAGCTAATACAGTGCAGGGTTAATACAGTGCACAGCTAACAGTGAACGGTTAATACAGTGCCCTGCTAATGCACAGCTTTTTGCAGGATTTAAATGTACAACCATGCAAATACAAGTTTATTGAAAAGGGCTGCTCCCTTGGCCTTGCAGTGCTTGTAATTGTAAGTTTAAAAGTATCTGACTTTGCTGCAAATGTACATGTTTGTGGTTTCTTTCCAAGGTACTGCAAACCTTAGCGTGTCCCAGGGTCCTAAGAATGTGGCCCCGAGATATGCTTAGAGCATAGCTCGCGGACCTTAGAGCATGGCCCAGACTCTTACAGAGGCCCAGCGGACTTTTGAAGACTCATTATTAAACCTTTCAGACCGCCATTGTGTGTGTGTATAGTTTTAATGACTTCGTATCAACTTAACATTAAATTACCCTGAATTAACAATCATGTATAAAATAGAAGTCATACAGCTTTGTATTCAGCAGATGTTATTGAGGCCCCTGGAGGCGAGAGGACATCTATTCTATGCTGGCAACACAATAGAGCCCGGCCCCTGCACTGCTGGCTGATAAGACAGGCCCCTGGAACACAGTGAGGGCTCTCTGGATCCTCCGGCGAGAACACAGACATGGCCCAGGAGGGCTCAGCCGGCTGGCCACGCTGTAAGCGAGCATCACGCCCCACTGGGAAATGACATGTCATGTTACGTTATTGCCAAGAGGCAATGGGTCTGCTTTCTTTACACTCCCCTATTAGCACATGTAGCCCATCCTCCTCTGATTATAATGTAAGAGCTATAAATTTGCCAAAAGCACAGAATCTGCGGTGTTCTAGTTGTAAAAATCTGCCAGCATATCTCTAAGTCGAAGCTATGAGAAGCCGTTTAGGGAAAAATTGAATACTTCACTTGCACATACATATATACTGGTATTAAGCACTTGTACATACATCCATACTGTCATGCAGATTCATACATACAAACATGCACATACATACATATGTATGCATAACATATGTATGATACATAATTTATTAGAGGTAAGATGATGTCATAAAATTATTGTTTGGTTTTTAAAAGTGGAAACACGTCCTAGAGGCCATTCTAATCCTTTCAGGTTAGGTAAACCAGCCGCTATGTATCACAGATGCCACATTAACTGGGCACATCCAGTGAAAACGGGACACAGCGGTCTGTCAGCATCATAGGCATTAAGAGAGGAAAGCAAATAGACACTAATGCTGAAACAGTCCCTTCAGCCAAATGAATCCCACACAGATTCCACTGACAAATCAAACAGCTACTTTAACAACGATGTCAACCCCCCTCCATAGGATCCTGAAACAGGGGTTGGATGCCAGACTGAAATGATCTGTATCATTTGTTAGTCATGGAATCATGCATGGTACTGTACCGTTGGAAATGCTGAATGTAAAAGAGGGAGTCATAGAGGCTCAAGAAGACAACATAGCAAGAATATGCTATGCCTTAACAAATATGTCAGAGTCTATTGTTCCATATGAGTGAGAATTTTCTGGAATTTGAAAAATAAAGCAGCAAGTACTGACAAAGCGAATAATGACTTAAATCATGGGACTCGGTGAAACAGTGAAATTCTGGTGACACAGTTCCAGGGAAGGGGACAGGTGTATGGGGGGGAGGGGCAATAGGACAAAAAAAGAGTGCAAACAGGACAAATTGCAATAAGAACAGGACAGTGCAACATGAGGTGAGTATTACGAGTAAAACTAAAATATATAATAAATATATTCAGGGCGCATAAGATTGTGTACCTTAGGCAAAGTGCTAAAAGAGCAAACCAATAAGTGAACAGTACACACAAGGGTGTGAACTTCTCTGTTGTTTTGGCAATGAACCATGCAGATACTTATGGGAATAACAGAGGCTCTCTAGGAGTGCTTGACCTAGTGAGTAGTTATAACAACAAAACAGCAAATAAATCGATCAGCAATTTACCTATAAAACATTTACTTATGTGCGGTCGAACCAAATTTGCTGTAATGACAAAACCAGGCACATCACTGCAACATTAACATTACAGCACAGAACAAAATAATAGCTTAACATTATCATTACATAATGAAATCAAAATAACGATAATATACAATAATAAATGAAGAATAATAAGCAAACAAATTATACTTGTGTTTACCCATGAATACAGAAAAATATTTCGACCACACTTCTTCATTCTTGTACCCAGCCAGAAATTAAGAATTTTTTTGTCTCCAGGCTTATTAGCGCTTTCATTTGCTTCAGTCAGTTCACCCAGTTTCGTCTTTATATCTTTTGCTTGTATCTGGCAGTAGCCGATTCATGTATGCAAAGTACCCCATTACTACGGCTAACAAATGCACCAAGATGGCGGCAGGAGGCAGAGTGAAGCGATTGCACAGCAAATTGCCCATATATGCTGCGTTCCACTTACCTCGGAACTGAGAATGATGTCACACTTGAGTTAACTGCATTCCAGTACAAGTTGGAAAGCCATCTAGCAATACCAGGGACTTGTTTCAAAAAGCAGGATTTCTTACTTAGCCTGAAAACTTGTCAGATTTAAGGTACCCCAGTTTAAATGGCAATAATCTCTTACACTTACATTTAGCCTAGCCTACCTGAAATCCCACAAGTTATCCAGCTAAGTAAGAAATCCTGCTTCTGAGACAGACCCATGTTCTAGCCCAGTTCATTGGCAGTCATTGTTAGCAATTTCAGTTGACGACAACACATTACTCAGTATTTGGTGCATACAAACACCGTAGAAACAAGCCCACAGGTATCAGTTGGACAGTACTGTGTCTACGACCAATTTAATGATACACAAATAATACATAAGTGCTAATAAACAGTATAAAATTACAGCTTTATCTTCTGTCGATAAAGGGGCAGCCATCTTGAAATTTGAGGTCGGGGTTGCAGAGTTTCCTCCAACTTTCCGACTTCAGGGTGTGTACCAGTTGAAAGTTCCAGCTTGGAAATTCCAAAGTCCCAGCTGAAATGGAACGCAGCAATATATACATACTTCTGTACACACATACATGCACTCTCACACTCATATACCCTCATACTCATACACACATATTCTCATGTCATGCATACATGTATGTATATATGTGCACGTCTGTATGCACATGCTGTTGTTTTTGTAGAGGCTGTTGTCTTCTGCAGTATAAGAGACAGCTGACTTTGCTCACTGAATAAATTACATAAAGAAAACTTTATCACTGCCGTAAACTTAAGTTAAATATGGTCCTGTGGTGCTTAAATGCATTTGGCAATTTGTCAGGCTTTTCCCTTTGGGAAAATAATAACTAGTTTTCTAATTAAAACATATACTATATGCTCCAAATATATAATTTAGCAACTTATTGATTTTTGTAACTGAAATTTTACAGCCACTGCTGTTTACTGCAGTGTCTGAAAAAGGCTGTAAAATGTAAAGACCGGAGAGTCCTGGCTCTTATCAGGAAGGAGGATGCTCTGATCTGACAGATCAATAGGGAGGTGAGAGTTATGGAGAGGGCAGGCTGCAGATGGGATTTCGGGGCTGTTTGGGATATGCAGCTCTGGGTGAGCCAGCATTTGGGCCATTCCCTTGAGGCTTAAGCAGGTTAGCTGAGAAATCTCAGAATCGGCCGATAAGGAAATGAATCAAGTGTAAAAGTGCTGACTGCGGCAGCGCCACTGTGGCCGGCTGCTCAGGCTGGCGTCACGCTGCTGGGTCCCGTTTCATCTTAATGGTGGAGAAGCGGGGGGTGCGTCTCACATATGGCCTTTATTGGCTTCAGTTGGATTGTTTCCATATAGACCCCCTCCTCAGCCCTGCACATTAGCACCTAGCAATGTAAACATTAATCATCTCACCATCCCGCCCCCCCACCTCGGGATGTACCGCACTAAGTAAGCGCAGACTGCTGATCCTTTGCTCTGGTGTGAAGAGGGAGAGGATCAGCAGCACGGTCTACAACAACCAAGGCCAGTGAGTCGCCAGAGGCCGGAGGAAGAGAGTCAGCAGCGCGGTATATAACAGTCAAGGCCTGTGGGTTGCCAGGGGCCGGAGGAAGAGAGTCAGCAGCGCGGTATATAACAGTCAAGGCCTGTGGGTTGCCAGGGGCCGGAGGAAGAGAGTCAGCAGCGCGGTATATAACAGTCAAGGCCTGTGAGTTTCCAGGGGCCGAAGGAAGAGAGTCAGCAGTGCGGTCTATAACAGTCAAGGCCAATGAGTCGCCAGGGGCCGAAGGAAGAGAGTCAGCAGCACGGTATATAACAGTCAAGGCCTGTGAGTTGCCAGGGGCCGGAGGAAGAGAGTCAGCAATACAGTCTATAACAGTCAAGGCCAATGAGTCGCCAGGGGCCGAACGAAGAGAGTCAGCAGCGCGGTATATAACAGTCAAGGCCTGTGGGTTGCCAGGGGCCGGAGGGAGAGAGTCAGCAGTGCGGTATATAACAGTCAAGGCCTGTGAGTTTTCAGGGGCCGGAGGAAGAGAGTCAGCAGTGCGGTCTATAACAGTCAAGACCAGTGAGTTGCCGGGAGCTGAAGGAAGAGAGTCAGCAGCGCGGTCTATAACAGTCAAGACCTGTGAGTCGCCCAGGCTAGAGGAAGAGGGTCAGTAACATGGTCCACGACAATCAAGGCCAGTGAGTCGCCAGAGGCCAAAGGAAGACAGTCAGCAGTGCGGTCTATAACAGTCAAGGCCAGTGAGTCGCCAGGGGCCGGAGGAAGAGAGTCAGTAGCGCGGTATATAACAGTCAAGGCCTGTGGGTTGCCAGGGGCCGGAGGAAGAGAGTCAGCAGCGCGGTCTATAACAGTCAAGGCCAGTGAGTTGCCAGGGGCCGAAGGAAGAGAGTCAGCAGCGCGGGATATAACAGTCAAGGCCTGTGAGTTGCCAGGGGCCAAAGGAAGAGAGTCAGCAGTGCGGTATATAACAGTCAAGGCCTGTGGGTTGCCAGGGGCCAGAGGAAGAGAGTCAGCAGCATGGTATATAACAGTCAAGGCCTGTGAGTTGCCATAGGCTGAAGGAAGAGAGTCAGCAGTGTGGTCTATAACAGTCAAGGCCTGTGAGTCGCCAGGGGCTGAAGGAAGAGAGTCAGCAGCGCGGTCTATAACAGCCAAGGCCAGTGAGTCACCAGGGGCTGAAGGAAGAGAGTCAGAAGCGTGGTCCACTACAATCAAGGCTTGTGAGTCGCCAGGGGCCGAAGGAAGAGAGTCAGCAGTGCGGTCTATAACAGTCAAGGTCTGTGAGTCGCCAAGGCTAGAGGAAGAGGGTCAGTAACACGGTCTATGACAATCAAGTCCAGAGAGTCACCAGGAGCCGAAAGAAGAGAGTCAGCAGCGTTGTCTACAACAATGAAGACCAGTGAGTCACCAGGAACCAGAGGGATGTGCCCAGACGAATCATCAAGAAAGTACCACACATTACACAGCTATGGTCCTCAGAGCATGTAGTGTGTCACGCAGTGGAGAAGCGTGGTCACTGACATGTTCAGTGGTGCTCAGGTGAGAGGTCATGGGAGATCACTTTGAGGTCACACTGTGCTATAATGAAGTTATCATGGCAGCACCCTTGATATACTGGTGTGTAGTGGGAAGGGGGGATTACTGAAGGTTCAGCATATTTAATAGGCTGCCGAGGGGTATCCCTGCCATTTGAGTTTGGAGTGATGGCATAAATCACAGAATCTTATTACGGGACTGTGCAAAGGTTGAAAGGAGTTCAGCACCCTTATTTTGTTTCGAACTTAATGTTAAATTTGAAATAAAACCATCATATAGGTTACAAGTAGCACACTTTGATAAGTTTGTAGCAGTGTTTTATCCAGTTCCCCTACGGTGACATCATTTCTGTCTACCACTGTGCTGCTTATCTTGGTTTAAGGAATGTGTGGCAAGCCCAGTTCTTAAGGCCCCACAGTGTTATTCTGAGTTAAGCAGAGGCTGAAACCGGATAATATGGTGTCTGAGTCAATGACAGCTGCTGTGTAATTTTGTTGACGGTCAGTGAAAAGTCAAATGAACTGATTCATACCCTAAAGGATGCTGGGCCTCCATGCATTGTGAGATCTTCATCAGCATGTCCCAGAGTGACTCTGCGCTGGCCTCTTCTGCTTGTCCCCACGTGTTTGATCCCAGAGACTCACAAACAGCAAACATAGTGTGGTAAAAACAAGAAAGAAAACCTAGCTCGCTTTTGGGATCATAGGTCTCCAGAACCCTGGACCATCCTAACTTATCAGCTGAAAGTTCATCCATTACAAGGCATTCTGTGTGCTGTTCAGCTTTTTTATGGAGAAATATTAATGCCAACAGTGATGCTGGGAAGAGAATCCCTGTGCAGCGGGAACAGATAGATGTGTATTCAGTGACATCATTGAGGGACCTGCTCGAGTTTAGTCACAAAAGTCAATAATCTCTTCAATTCATCTTCCTCTTGGTGACTTAAAACAAATATCAGCTGTGGACTTAACTCAGCACGGTATTCTTCGCTTTCCCCTGAAAAATACCCATTAAAAATCTTCTGTGATTCAGTAATCATCCATGCATATTTCTCATTACTCTTATTTAATAGTGAATTCCCCCCAAAGGTGTTCTGCTCTCTCTAAGGATTGAAACTCTCCCTGTAAAACAAAGAGGAGCAGCCAGGAAGCTATCAAATGAACAGCTATTAGCTAATGATAGAGTAGGAATATTAAAAGTCTTTATGGGCTGTTATGGGTAAGAAAAGGAAGTGTAGGGAGTGTGACCAGGCCTCAAAGGATGGGAGGTTGATGCACGCTCAGTCTGTGGTTCAGGCGGTCTGTGCTTCAGGGGGGTCTGTGCTTTAGGGCATCTTTGTTTTGGGGGATCTGTGCTTTGGGGGAACTCTGTCCTTCATGGGTTCTGCACTTTAGGGGGGTCTGTGCTTCATGGGATCTGTATTTAGGGGGGTCTGTGCTTCATGGGTTCTGCACTTTAGGGGATCTGTGCTTCATGGGATCTGCACTTTAGGGAATCTGCACTTTAGGGGATCTGTGCTTCATGGAATCTGCACTTTAGGGGATCTGTGCTTCATGGGATCTGCACTTTAGGGGATCTGTGCTTCATGGGATCTGCACTTTAGGGGATCTGTGCTTACTCTGTCAGGCTCCGATTACCAAGAGCAGGCATGAAGCTGAGTCTCTGCAGCCCCAGCCCTCTTCCAGCTTTCCCAAATGCTCCAACTTCTTCCCACTTTCCTCTGTACATCCAGGAATGCTAGCAGAGCAAAGCTGACAGAACAGCACTAACGGGCTAAGGAGAGCTCCTCATTGCAGAAGGCACTGCTTAGCCCTTTAGTGTAAAACCCCAACCCCAACCCCCCACCAAGGGCTGACTCGCATGGCTGCCTACAGATGCTAACATTGCTGAATGCTGCCCTGGGTCCCCCAACAGAAGGGCAAAACGGAGGTGGGCGAGGGGCCCGGCGGTGTGGACCGAGGAGGAGTGAGACCTCTTAGCGGCTAGACGCTGAACAGCAGAGTTTGAGCAGCTCTCAGAGCCAATGAGATTGTTACGTGTTTTTGTAAGGCCGATCGAGTTTCGCTTCAAGCATTCGTAAACTGATGCTGTAGAATAATTTGGCCACATTGAAAATTTCTAAATAATAAATATACAGTTCTACAATAAACAAACAAACAGACAAAAAAACCAACAGGAATACCCAATTCAGCATAGATTTTGCACAGTTTACATGTACAAGTTATGCTGTATTATTGTGTATTTGGTCCCATGCAGCTTACTTTGGTGATAGTAATGCCCCAAGTAGTTTCCATCTCCAAGCACAACACTGGGCACTTTAATACTAGCTAGAAGGACTATTTGTGCCCCATTAAATGCCTCTAACTCATCCCTGAATTATGCCTGCAGTCGGTTCTGTACTTGCATATTAAAATATCTTTATATACATCATATTCTCTCCTCTCATGTGTTAGGGCCTCATTCTGTCAACTTGCCAGATTTTTGTGGACTTTTATTTGTGTCAGTGAAGTGAGATGCCCAAAGAATGCTGATGACAGTGTTGAGTGCTGGTTTATAATTACAAGGGAAATATGAACATGTTCAAAGTTTACACTTTGAATGTATTACAAAGGTCAGCCGTCAAGCAGAAATGTAGCTGCCTGGAACGATCTGACATACTGTGTTTTGTTTTGCAATCTTTGTAGAGTTTGCTCCTGTAAAGGCAAAGACATCCCACCAGCACACTCTGCTTCGGATTGTTATGTACATGTGATGATTTGTTGGCTATTAAAGTATCAGGAATAAAATAACAGATTCTTGTCCTGAAAATGTGAGAAAATTGAAAGCAAACAGTGGCTGGTTCTAAGCATCGAAAGGCATCTTCTCAGGAACAGAGCTCAGTCAGCCATGAAGAATCTGGAAAAATATAAAACTCCACCTTGGGTATTCTACTATAAAACTGTGTTATATTGGAGTTTTATACAAGAAAAAGGCTCTACTTACGGCTACATTTAAAATTAATGTTCAGTTGAATGGTGAAGCCATTGATCCATCACAGCGCAGGCCAGTCAGGCTGCTATCGCTAGGCTTCACGTTACACCTGCAGTAAGAATGATAACGCAAACCACTTAAAAAAATCAATCAAATATTTGGAAGCTGAAAGCTGCATGTGTAATTTTGTACATTTTTTCTTTTTAAACACATTTTTGGTCTGCTGGAACTGGCATGTTTAAATTGGGGCTAAATATCTATTTATTCGACATTAGGGGCAATTAGGAAAATACCGTACAAGAAGATTACTACATCTACTAATGGTTAAAATTCACCTAGGGCAAAGGTCAGTGTTCATTTTCATGTATATGTTTCCATACATGCAGGTTGAGAGAGACCACATCAGCAGAGGGAGTTAGCAGTCAGTGTCTCAAAAGACTTCTCCAATGTATTCTGACTTTTTCAGACTCTCTTGAAACGAAAAAAAAAAAAAAAACGTCTCACTTTCTTCTCCCCTGAGCCATCTGGCAAATGGCAGACTCGACACTGTGAAGCATCGCGCCTAATGGCTCACGGACAGAGCTCCAACCTCACATTTCCTCAAGAAGTATTATTTCTGGAGCCTTTCCACCGTGGTGTGGATGGCTGAATCTGCAGAGATGACAAAACGGTACTGCTTTTTAAATACATTTTGTAAAAACACCCCGGAATCCATGAATATCTTTTCACCGCTTCTTTTATGAGAGAAAATGTAACTTCAACTCAATCATCCTCAGTTGCAGAAAAAACACTGCATTTCAACTGAATGGCTTCCGAGCTCTTTGAGAAACAAAAATGCAAACTTATAAAAACAAGGAAGGATGTGTCTGCATTTTTGGAAAAATAGCCCCAAATAAGTCGCCTCTACAGTTAACACGGCATCTGCAGTTTCTTTGCACACCATGTTTCCGTTTCGGAGAGAATAAAACATGGTTTGGGTGAGTATAAACAGCCCTTGGGTTTATTTGATTTAAAAAGTGTGACGAGCTGAATGGAATGCACTAACTTAAACAGACGTCCATCGTAAGGAGGTCCAAAAGAAGCGGAATGTCAGGAGCACACCAGCCATGATGATCACTCACGCTAGATGTTCTGCTTCATACTTTTCCACCATGAGGGTGCAGGCTTAGGGTTTATGGCCATTCATGTGGAATGCAGCCTTGTTCCACTGAGATATGCAAGATCCTTAATGGTCATTGTCTTTCCTTAATTAAATCCTGTTCCTTGTTGCTGAGATGTAGGAAGTGTATATCCTGAACATTGCAGGGGACCCTCCTCACAATGGCTTCAGACCCGGAAATGCACATCGTGTGCACACCCATTTCAGGCCCTTCAGGTGTGTGGCCTCCCACTACTCGGTGTTCCTACATCACTGTTATGGAGCCTCCTTGGTCCTGGGTGTGATGGGTTATCTTCAGAGATGTTGATGTAACCTCTTCATAGCTCAGAATCACTCTGTGCACACACAAAACAAAACTCAACGATTGTAGTGAGAAATCTGTATGTCACTAGTTAATAGAAAAATTGAATTCAATTTTTATCATTGAATGTAGGCTTTGTGTTGAGAATTCATGTTATTTTAAAGTGGGTAACACTTTACTTGAGGGGGCACAAATAATGTAGTATTATGCTCTTACTTAATGTATCAATTAACCAGAAACCAGTACTAGTTATGTACTGATCCCATGTTTGTTCATCATTGATCAATCATAATGGGTCATGTGTTTCATGCAGTTACTATATTTGTTCATGATTTGTACTTCAGCAGTAATTGAGTTACCAAGTTATTTGTGCCCCCTCAGGTAAAGTGTTACTCTAAACTATTTTTCCTTTAGCATATCAACCTAATCTGAGGGAGAGGCATCGAAACCCTCTCCGTACTGTTGACAACCATTTAAATTAGATCCATCCAGTGGCTGACAATGATTGCCTCAGAATATGTCTGTAAGACATGGGGGGGGGGGGGGGTCCAGATTCAGAGGGCTTAAATGGGTGTCAGAACACATTACACAAA
>JAAGVU020000008.1:22160364-22178633 GCA_011763525.2 Mormyrus iriodes | reverse complement strand
TAAAAGCACCCAAGGGAGGGGGGGGGGGCAAACCCTCCCCTCCGCGGTTGTTGCTACGCGTTTAAATCAACTCTACTCGGGCGGGCGTCGATGGGTCAAAAATAAGTATTCTTAGAGGGGGGGGGGGGGGGGGGGGTCCAGATTCAGAGTGCTTAAATGGGTGTCAGAACACATTACACAAAAGTGTGATCGAGTTCATAAGCTACAGCTAAAACAGTGTCTCAGACCAGGGACGGGAAATATTAATGCTGTCTGCTGAATAATTTGCTTTGAACACCTTTGTGGTTAGCTTGTATTTGTTTTTATTCACCAGAGCACAGCGAGCTGTGGGAAGCAGTGAGAGATGAATACACGGGCAGGCTCACCCATCATGCTTTTTTAGAAAACGGAGGAGAGAAGTTATCTTATCTGGAATGAAATATCAAAACAGAAAAGAAGAAGCAATAGGGGAATATATGATAATGGAACTGAAAACAAAAACAGACATGAAAACGAAAACAAACAGCTGTGAGGAATCCATGGATGAATGCATCAAATCTGGGTCTATATATCAAAAAAATCAAATGTGTTTATATAATGAATACAAACGAAAGTAAACAGTGGGCTTTTAATTAAGTGGAAACAAAGCCAAGGGAAGCTAGAGGGAGTGAGATTAAGAGTACTAGCATAGTAGGTAAGGACACTCACATGCACAACAACAAGGTGCAGCAGTGACTGCCATAATTGTGACAAGAATGTTGGCATGATGTAATAATTAAAGCCATTAAGAAGATGGTCTGAGCAGAGCAATGTGTGCAGCAAATGTGCAGAAATATAGTGACATAAATAAGCTGCGTGATGGTGGTGGTGGGGGGGTGCTGGCATAAACACACGTATCCTTGGAATGTTTTCATGCTTGTGATTGACCAGTAACCATTGTGCATATCTTGAATATCATGCACACCATGAACATCATGAACATGGGCACATATGGTGCCTGTGAACACGACTTATTCCCCAGCATAAAAAAGTAACTCCCAGAACAACAGCCCCCAAAAGTAAAAAAGTAACAAGAAGGTGTTTAGGACAAAGGAGCAGAAATAGGGATGGTGGATAATGTGGGGCAGTGATTAGGTAAAGAGTGTCGGGATAGTTAGAGATGTAGGGAGCAGCAGCACTACGGGGGACAACGGGATGTAGGACAGCAGGACAGAGGGCAGGAGCATAGGAGACAGCAGAATGGAGGACAGCAGCATAGGGGACAGCTGGACATAGGACAGCATGACAGAGGACAGCAGCATGGGGGACAGTAGAATGGAGGACAGCAGCATGGGGAACAGCAGGACAGAGGACAGCAGAATGGGGGACAGCAGCATGGAGGACAAAAGAATGGGGTACAGTACCGCTCCCTCGCAGCACTCCCATGACAGAGTCAGTGTTCCTCTACTGTTCAGCCTAGCAGCCCCCTGCTGCATGCTGGGGAATTTTCAGGAGAAGCAGCTTCCTCTGCCACCTCCATGTTGTCACACATGCCCAGTCAGACCCTCAGGGAGACACTGAGATACTTACAACACAGAAGCCTCTGCTCTCTTTCTCCTCAGATGTGACACTGGTCAGGGCCTGCCTGGTCCATCTGAAGTCCTCCAGCAGCTCCTGTGTCTTTCCAGCAGTGAACTGCAGGTGATCTTTCTTGTACCACCAAGCAGGCCTCTCCACCAGACTTCCATATCCCCCTCTCCTCCTCTCCACCAGACTTCCACACTCCTCCTCTCTTCCTTTCCACCAGACTTCCATATTCCCCCTCTTCTTTTCCACCAGACTTCCCTATTCCCCTTCTCTTCCTCTCCACCAGACTTCCACACTCCTCCTCTCTTCCTTTCCACCAGATTTCCATGTTCCCCCTCTCTTCCTCTCCACCATACTTCCACACTCCTCCTGATGCATCTCTGTCCACCTATTACTTTAAAAAGAACACAAGAAAAACCTGAAACACACATGATGCTGTAATTGTGTATAAATGAAAATGTAGGAAAGTCCCTAAATAGTTGAATGTACTTATTCTATACAAATTTAGACACTGCCTTTTAGATGTGATAAAAAACCTCAAAAAGTCATTATTATTATTGTTGTTGTTGTTGTTGGTGTTATTTTACAGTGCAGCATAATAACCTATAAACAGACTGGACACTAAGACCATTGAAACTGTCCTACAGTGATTCTGATCTCCTTGGTCAATCAGAACTGACCACCATACAATACATTTTACAACTGTTCATTAAGCATTAAGGCATATATTCAGATTTGCTGACTTTTACGGCTGAATGAGAGCTTCCCCACAGATCTAGAACTCAGCAAAGGGCAAACTAAGTCCTGCCATAATCCCTCTCCTCCGAGCAAAGAAGTAGCAATTGCCACTTCAAAGTACAGTACAGTCAGTAGTTATGTTATTTGCAGTAAACTACCAAGTCAACATCTAGATCAGAGATATTTTTGCTTGTTGCAAAACAGCAGGATGCCAGATGTGTTCGTTCAAAAAGTGTCATGGCTGGTGGAATATAACCACTTCCAGTCTGAGATGCCCATTTCCTGTGTGCAGCTGCCAAACAGTCCCAGTTCCCACTAAATCACAGTCTACCAGGCTACCAGAACAGCCATGAGACATCCAGCAGTGTTTATATCATTCTTACCGTGTCTTAGTGCTTTTTGTAATGAATAGGTTTCATTTCTACAGTAACAAATGGAATAAACTCTTCCTACATGTGAAACTCATAAGCTAAAATTGTAAACACAACTTCATTAAGCAATAAATTACATTTTATGTGCATTTTTTGGCTTTATGCTTGTGGGATAGAGATTTAGGTGAATGCAACAAAAAAATGAAGTTTAATTCTGGGAAAATCCTTGAAGATTAACAAGAACATGAACAACGTAAGTCTTTAGCAGCTGTTTTGGTATTATCATTTTATAATCCCCACCCCTCGCTTTATGAAATGACACTGTGGAAATGAACAGTGATGCTCACATGAGGCATCAGTAAGAAACCGGAAAGACGTCAGTAGCACCTTTCATGGGGAAAATAAGGCTTAATATGAAAAACATAAACAGAAAGATCTCGGAAGCAATAACTGGCAGCAAAAGCTGCAGCCAAACAGAGAGGCGAGTGGGCTGCTGCGGGCCCAGCAGGGCCGCCCTTCCTGTTGCGCGCTCGCACCCTCATCCTTGCCTGTTAGGGGCGCCAGCTCTCCGTGCTCATCTTCCCCTCTTCATTGCCTGTGTATTTATTCATGTACAGCCAGAAATAAATTGGAAATATGTGCCCAAAGTCACGACAGAAACACCATGCTGCAGAACGGATGCAGAGGTAATAATACGTGAGATTACAGCAACACTTCAGCGTTTATCGATTTGTTCTTGTCTCTTTCCTGTATACTAGAGGGACCGGGGGCTTTACACAATACCGTGTCAGGTATCACGTTTCCCAAATCTACAATTATAAAGTGGAGATATATTATGTATATTGCTGGATATATGGATATATTGCCAAAAATTAGGTTCTATAAAAATGTTAATAAAGCATTTCTTGTCAGTATAGGTAAGGAAAAGCCATTTTCATCATTTTATTAAAACAACTAGTATTACAGCTGTTTCCAGGGTGGGACTGGTCATCAGGCACACTGGGCATTTTCCCGGTGGGCTGATGGGTTTGGGGGCCGGTGAAATGTATTGCTTGGCAAATGTTCTTATGGGGACCCCCCAGGTCAACAGAGCTTACCATGGAGCCATGGCCATGCATTTAATTTACTTTAATGTACCTGTTTCCTTTCAAGCAAGTACCTGTTACTTTGGAATAACAAACTATTGGAAAAGAGAAATGATGTTAAATGTCTGTTTCTGCTATAAGGTATGTGTAATGGTTACTTAAAATATTTTTTTGAATGTTTATAACCTAAAAAGTATTTTCCAGGGAGCGGAAAATTTTGTGAAGACCCAGTGAAGACAGCAGAAGAGATGTGTTTGAAAGGCAGCGTGCTCCTGCATTTTCAGGCAAGTGGACTAGAGTCACATGCCCTCATGACCCAGTGCAAGCAGATGCTGGGAATTAGTCAGACAGGCTGAAATGTCGACAGATGGGAAAAATACTGCAAAAGATGGTGGACCAGTAACAGATACTGTATATGCTTCTCTGTGTGTGTGCGTGTGTGTATGTAATTATTACATTGTGGGGACCAGATTTTTCCACAATGTGATGAAAACCTGCTACTTTTTACCTTGTGCAGACATTTTTCCTTTCCTCAGAAACGGAAACTCAATTTAGTAAAAATCTGCTAAAGCAACTTAAAAACTGATATAGCCAATAGTCTTGTATTTTGTTTGGTTACTTATGGTTATGGTTAGGGCTGGGTAGAGGTTAAGGATATCATAGTTTGGATTAGGGTTATGGCCATAGATATGAATGGAGAATCCCCACAAAGATATTAATACATGGACTGTGTCAGATTATGTGTATGTGTTAGAGCAAGAGAGAGAGAGAAAGAGAGATGCACTCTGGGAATCAACCATTGATGTGAGTGTCAGAATGAAAGATCCCACCTACTGTGCTGACACAACTGGGCTTCAGGGTTTAGCTGGCAAAATAACCAAGGCAAGAACCTGGAAATGTCAGGAGAAGGCAAAAAACAATAATTCATGGTGAATCTAGCTTTCAGTGCTCTGTATTTCCAAAACAGTCCTAATGAAAAGTCCTGATCATATGAATCAGAAGTGTGATTTTATATAAATAGCCTAAATGAAAGCTCCAATAACAAAGAACCATATCAAAACGCTGTCCAATAATGAGCTACTTTACAAAACCTTTCAACATTAAGGTAATAAAAATGCATGTATAGAGGAGGTCACTATGACCCTGTGCAGGACAAGCTGTATGGAAAATGAAGAGATGTTGTTGTGTTAAATTGCTGTGTTGTTGCCAATGAAAGGAAGCAGCAAAGCGCATGTCCAAATGAACAATGTGTTCCCGTTATTAAGCATAAGGTGGCAAAACGCTTACGTAAGTGGGATGCCTGACCGAATCCACGCTCCTACTGTGACAGTCATCAGCAACCACATGCATAAAATCACATCAATTTCTTTTCATGATTAAATCTAACATGGCCCTTCAGGTAAACAAAACTGCCACACAAAAGATTTTCAACTAGTAACATTATGCATCTAATTACTTAATGTGTTTTAAGGACAAAACCTAAAATATAAGCTTTCATACCCAGGGGTTAATGTTTCGGTTTTTTATAGTCCGTTAATTCAACAAGGCTCGGATAGGCCTACAATATCAAGAAATAACATCGAAGGGAAAATAAATCCCTTTAAAGGTAAAGGTAAAATAAAGTATAGACAAAGATAAACCGGCTAATTAGCTTCAGATATGCAAAATACAATGAGTTGAATTACATGCTTATTTCTTGCAAACGACTGCTCTTCGAGGAAATGGCTGGCTGTCAAATTTATATACATTTGTATATAAATTTGACAGTTTGACAGTTTGAAGTTGTAAGGTTAACCACGGTTTATAAACCATTTAAATATGTATTTCATCCATTTAACTCGGGCTCCATTATATGGTTTCACCATATTGTCGAGTTCCTTCAGATGAGTTTACTAAGTTATGTATGCGAGTCAAACGGAAAAGATTTAGTCGTACTGATTATTATTATTATTATTATTATTATTATTGATTCGCTTGCTCCATGGATCGGTGCTCCGTAATAAGCCCATGCTTGCCGTCTGGACACCCTGGGCGCTGCTTCAGTATCTGGACATCGTCAGTGTCCGTTGATGGTGGAGGGGCAAGCAAAGGCTGATATACGTAGGTTATTTAAAATCAAGAGAAAAATGAACTCGACGCTGAATTATACCGGTTTATGTAAATCATGATGTAGCATAACGTTTACAAAGGTTCATTTTCAACAAGGCTACGAACATATAACTCACACGTCGCAACTCCCATATCGTTGTATGACAGAGTTCTCAAATGGAGACAAGGAAAGTTCGCACTTAATCGTGGGACTATGTGGGATTTAACTGGAAATACTGCTAGGCAGTGGATATCACTGTCGGCGTTTAGTTAGTGTTTCGTATATAAAGCCAAACTAGACCATTTCAAGAATAGTATTGAAATACACCGGAGAGGTAGTGAGCATCCTAGTCATACATGAAAACAGAGCATAAAGTGGCAGACAATGAAGCGACCTATATGTTTTATTAACCGAGGTCCATAGCATTATTAACCGAGATTCAGAGTTTTATTAACCAGAATCAACAGGGATATTATTATTAGCCAAGATCCGTAATATTATTAATCAAGATCTGAAGTATTGTTAACCGAGATCTATAGAAATATTAGCCGAGATCCCTGGTATTATTAACTAAGATCTGTAGTATTATTAACCCAGTTAAAGAGTGTTCTTAACCAAGAACTGTGGTATTATTAAATGCGATCAACAACATTAGCCTACTAACCAAGATTCATAGTATTATTAACCAAGATGCGTAGTATTTTTAACCGAGATCTGTATGTTTCTCTGGGCAACTGTTAGGAATCAAGGCTGTGCAAACATCTGAGCCAAAAGCAGGACTCTGCTCAATCACGGCTGCTCCTGGTGGGAATGTCCACGCTTTGTTAAAGTCTATTGGCACATTTCAGCCTGCAGTTCTGCCCCTGCCTGGATGTCTGGGAAACAGACAACGGCGTTTCCCTCCCCTATCTTTCCCTGTGAATTGCTCTGTTAAGTAAACATCATCAGAGACGTGCGATCCTCCGGGCTGGGTGTGCTGGGTCTCACATCCGCATGGCTTTATGTTCTCGGTAGACGAGACCGTCTTTTCACAAGCAAAGGGAGGGCGCTCCGAGAAATTGACAAGTTTGGTCAATTTCTGGAGTTGTGGGAAGGATTTCTCTGGTCCGTTCGTCTCTTTTCTCTTTCTCTCGCATTGACTGCCTGGATAGATCTGTCGCTATACACTGCCCAGGATGGGAGTACAGCCGCACGTACTGCTGCTGCAGTGTCTCATCTCCACTTTTGCGTGCAATGTCTTCGCTTATTCCGAGGAAGCTGCAGATAAAACGGCCAAATCGGACGGATATTGCAGCAGGATCTTAAGGGCTCAGGGCACCAGGAGAGAGGGCTATAATGAGTTTCGGCTCAGAGTGGAGGGAGACCCGGAAAATTACCAGCCTGGGAGCACTTACAGAGGTATGTCATTATGCCGCTTATTCATTTGATACGGCATTTATTATAGACGTACCTGTGATCGTAGTATCTCTTTCCCAGACCATGATGTCATTGTTAGATTAGGTTAGACTGTATCAAGTGTGGCAAACATATAGTCCAAAATGTCGCAGCATTTCGGAAGCTTCCAGCTTGGCAGCATGTGAAACTTTTGCCATGTGCTTGAATGCTTCACTGCGAGGTGGTATGCCGCAATCTTAACCGAAATACACATGTCAGCTTGGAGGCTGCCGGGGCATTACGGGTAAAACTTACTTACTTCGACCTAAAACGGCTTGCGTTAATCTTTATCAAGCTAAACATATTAACAATGTCGAAAAAACAAAAAGCTTGCTCTTCAGGCTCAGGAAATAAAGACATATGAACTTTATACGTCGCGTTTTTGACCGTTACACAAACTGAAAATGTCTCTTGGTAAAAAGCAAGCAAAAGAGCAAATGTCCTTAGCAATGCTATTTACAAATAGACCTAGTAAGTATTGTTTAAAGCTTCATTACCTTTGTTTATCAACACGAATTATTCGATATTTTTAATCAAGAATTTTAATTGTACGCTGTTAGTAATTCAAAGCTAGCACAACAGTAAAAACAAAGCAGCTTCAACATCATCTTCAACAATAATAAAGATAATAATCTTAATGGATTTATCATAGGCCTTCTTTCACATTCTAATATTTGTTAATAAGGTTTTTAATCGAATTCAGCCATAAGATGAAAGCATCTTAACTAGAGAGGGGTCGCAGTTCTAGCAGGAAAGCCTTTAATAGTATTTGTTTTGAATGGCGCTGTTATGTCCGCAAATTATGCAGGCGAGTTCACAGGCACCGGATCAAGGTGTGATATTCACATGGAGCTCACGATAATCACTGTTTAAAAACGTTTTATTAATTAAACAGTTACTGCAAATGACCAGAATTTTACCGTAATCCACCTTTGTTATGGTTTTTCAACGGAAAATACGAGTAATTTATTAGATTGCCGTTTACCTGAAAGGTATACTTCTCAGCTGTCCATGCTGATGAGTCAAAGTTTTGGTTATATGTAATTTTTTTATGGATTATCTAAGTTGAAGCCTATTTTCTCAGACTATGCAGTCAATTTTGCATCCTATTCCTCATTTCACTAGGTATCACTATACCTCACTGTATCCTGTCTTGATCTGCAATAATTGCCGTTTTGTTCTCAATTATAACCTACCTTACACTAAGGCTTGAGCAAAGACAATGATCCAGTAAGCGTGATTGTATTCTGTATTCAGCATAACATTATGTAATAAAATTAAAACTGTACGGCCATGTATGTCTCTGACATTGTCCATTTTCTTTTTTCAGTGACTCTGTACGCGTCCAGCCCTTCCTATTTCCGAGGCTTTACACTCATCGCTTTGAAGGAGGGGAAGGATGGTGATAAAGATGAAGATTATGCTGGTAATTTTCAGGTAAGATACAGGGAATAAGGCATAAACGGACAATGCTGTAGTGATCTGAAGTGGAATTGAACTTGATGCGGTTACACACAGAACGATGACGTGCAGCAAATCATGCTTACATGGATTTTCACTTACTGAAACATTTTTTTTATCATCATCTGGGGTAGCTGGAACATCACAGGTCACTCCTGACCCCTTTGGCGGTCATGTACGTACTTAGAGTGCATGTCGGTGGTGACAGGGCCAAGCACGTCAGCGGTGATGATGTAACGCTCACGGCGCACATTTCCACCTGCCACTGTTGACACTAACACTGTTTGCACTGCTGCAGAGGGCTCCTTTACTGCCTCCCTCCCCAATCCCCCCGTCCCCTCCCCCTGCCAAGGGGTAAATGGAGAAACATCCTCACAAGCTGTAACCCTGAGTCCTCTTCAGCTGGACCTCCCCCTCACAGATGGGCTCCGTCTCTTCATCCTGCTGCTCACAGGTCCGGCGTGGTCACGTTGCCGCCCATACCTGGTTACAGACGGCGTGGTGCTGGCTGGACTTAGGTTTAGCTGATTCAGAAAATGAACTGCAGCATTTCAGAGACACTCGAGAAATTCATCCAGAAAAATCTGTCATGGCTGTGCTGAAGGGCTCATACTTTTACAAAAGGAACCTTCAAACCTTTTTGACATTCCTTTTTTTCATTTTAAGGAGATGCAGTGCATAAATTGCTGTTTATAAATATGCTTGCATTTTAAAATACACGTAATATTTTTATTTGGAATGGCCTATATACTGATGGATAAGCAGGAAGCCCTAACTCCACTTTCACACTCCTAGCTGACAAGCCCCCTGTCTTGCACCAAAGCCCAGTTTATAAGCATTTATAAATCTGCTACATATTCCCTTTTTCTGTCTCTTCCTCTGGGGACATAAAGGCAAGAATCAGTCTGAGCCACACAGACCCTCATTTTGCTATAAAATGTGGAATATTAACAATGTCACTGAAGCTACATGAAACCCTCAGCCAAACATGCTGATCTTTAATGGGTCGATTAATTGATTTTTTATACGTATTAATTGTGAGGCACATTATTATTTACAGGCAGATTACAGAATCCCCCATAGACATTCCATGGTGTGCAGCACCAGTCCGGCAGTTACAAGGAATAATAGTTTCCAGGTGCTGCTGACTGTCTTCAGGTTGAGACAAGTGAAAAGTGGATGAGGTCGGCTTCTCAGGGCAAGCTGCTGTGTGGCTGATGTCACCTCGGAGAAGCTCTCTCAGCACATCTGCTACGGTGGCGGCCTGGCTGTTAACCTGTGTCTGACTCCACAAATTACTGTGCTGTGTTAAAGCCGAGTGATTCTATTAACAGACAACCTCTAAACCCTAAGCTCTTCCATATTTGAAAGTTTTTACCTTTCGCTGAGGCCAGCAAAATGACATCCTAATGATTTTCTGCCGACTTTATTTTACGAAAGCGTGGCATTTATGAGAACTTGTAGGAACAGTGCAGTTGAGTTTAAATAATTCAGATAGCAAAACTCTGTGGGGGCTATTTTTAACGTTAATGAAAAATAATACACAGAAACCAATTTCTGTACACAAAGGAACCCTGTGCAGCCCTTTTAAAGATCAATAGCTGGCTTCAGAATTACATGGGAGTTAATTAAAAAGTATGTTGTAGACCCAGACACTAATAAACCCATAAAAAATGAGATTCAGAATGTGCTCTTATCCACAATAAACAATCTAAACAATCTCTTTGTCTAATTATGTTCCAACTTTGCAATAGACATGCAATGTAACCTTGTGACAGTTACATAAACACAAATGCAACCTAGGAACATAGTGAACTATATCTAACAGCTTTACTCTTCCTTCTTTGTGGTTTTACACATCAAAGTGAGTTCTGAATGAATTCTGTTTTTAATTTGCTGAAGCATTTTTCAAGTCTATAGAAAAGGGCAAATACAGCAAATCATAATCAGTTTTGATGGGACACCTGATAGCAAATGATGAAGTCAGTTATTTGTATTATCTGCCTAGTGCAGTTCCATCAACTGACCCCAGGAAGTCTAATCAGCTGAGCACAGGAAGTGAGAACGGGATTGTCACAGTTTTCTATAGCTGCCTCTATACCATGAAATAGAAGATGGTTATCTTTATTCTTTATGCTGTTTTCCTGGCTCTCATCAGCTTCCTATGTTGAGTGCAGTTCCTTGGCGTTCTGTATTTCCCTGCCACTGTGAGCTGTTGATATTTAGCGGCTGACTCGGGTGCCCAGCTCAGAGTGACTCGCTGCTTCACGACCGACTGAATTAAATGTCAGGGGTTGAAGAAGAGAAACCCTGCCACAGCCCACCCGCCCCAAACGCACTGCGCGTTAGGAAAGAAGGTTGCAAGAAATCTCTTTGTGAAGCAGTTGATGTGAAGCATCACCTTACCAAGAATTATTATTATTATTATGTAGGAAGCCTGCACCTTAAGCGGCTCTGACTGCTGTGCTCAGCTAGAGGGCAGCGTTTTGGTGGATGCATTGGTATTGTAGAGAAATGGAAGTGGCCGTTACCTCTTCCTTCACAGCCTGTGACTGATTTGCACCTCCCAGCTTCGCTTGTGTAGTTGCGGTGTTGCTGGCATCAGTCTGCTCCCTATAATACAGTCAGACATCTCATCAAATCAGAGCCCAATCCACAGGCAGAGACATGGATGGGTCACAGCTGCCAGGTCGTGTTCAGTCGACAGCAGAGCAGGCCTCTTGTCTCCCAGATGCTGCTCACTTTCTGACTCCTGAGGCACGGGTTGGGCGTGCTGGCCGCCGCATGGGATTGTAGAAGACATTCTCTGTTCTACAGGCCTCGCTCAGACACGCCACACTCCACACGGGATACTCAGCAGGTCCCAAAAGCCTCCGCGGATCGAAGTTCTTGGCCACGGTCCAGTACTCCCAAGTCACGCTCTCGGGGAGGATAACTTCCAGTGAGGCTTCCCCCAAGGTATAGCCCAGTGCTGTTGGGCAGGTTCTTGCAGGGACACAACCGAAAAATACCTCTGGCAGAGGAATAGATGAAGTGCATTTTTTTTTCTTGCATGTCTGCTGGGAAAGTCTTGTGGCTTCAACAAATTTTCTTTCTCTCTCAATGTCTCTCAGTGTACTTTTTCTGAACCCTTGGTTGTTCACGCGCGTTAAGCGGTTCCGAATACATAAAGGAAACATCCCCACTTGATTGGCCTGCAGCATTCGATGGACAGGACTTTGGGAACACACTGCCACAGAAACTCGGAGGCGACAGCAGCCTAGGAAGTGTGTGCTCTGCTGAAGTGCAATGCTAAAGTATTCTCTCCTTTGTACTTCTAGGCACAGAGGCACACTTTCTATTTCCGTAGCCTGGATAGCAGTATTATAGTGTGGCTAGCGCTGCCCCTGCAAAGCTGCTGTTCATCACAGCTGGATGTCATTGTGCTCCCAAGGCACTGTCATGGAGGAGAGGAGGGCTGGACATTTGAAGAAGCCAGAAGCTATTATTAGATGCTTTGGGAACCTGGACTGCTGCTTTATGACGTTTGTGCTGGTTCACGTTGGGCTGTACTCTGAGGAGTGAATTCTATGTTGGACTTGACTCCAGTTTACATCCAATTTATACTACATCCTGAGTGCAAAGCTGAAAAATTAAACGCATATTTTCATTAAGTCTGGAACATTTAGAGGTATATGGTGCATCAGTGCAATGTTTTTGAAAAAAGGACAGACTGTCAACTGGTAATAAATAAGTGAAGGTTGTCCCGCCATCGACTGGCAGAGCTGCAGCATCAGTGATCAGCAGTCCCTGTGTTCACTTGTGCCGGAGCACGTTTGACACGGCAGCAGGGCTTGCGTCAGGAAGCTCGCCATTGTTCTCCTCTAGGAAGGAGCTTGCATGGCAGCAGGAGCATTAGCAGGAAACAGCAGGCACAGATGTAGGTCTCATCCCTGACATAGGGCCTGCTTTTCCTCACATAGCGTAAAGATAAACGGGAAAACATTGTAGAAAAACACAGCAGTTCTCACATAGCCGTCTGCGAATGATCCACTGCGTGCTTTACAGCCAAACAAGCCGTCCCCTGGGAAGAAGACAGGAGTGATGATGGAGGATGTATGGAGATGCATTAGCATGCCTCTAGAAGCCCAGAGGATGCTGGGATTTTGGGCAACAGCTTCCAATGGTTGCCCCTTTCTCCCCACCCTGAACATGCTGTTAGAAACAGGAGCTTACCAGCATTCCCTGCAGGCCTCTCTTTATACAAACATTGTCTGCCCTCGCCGCGAGCCGCAGTGTCTCACGACGCAGGCCTGAAACACGGCGTGATGTGTCATCGCTTAGGCTGCTCTTCGGTCACCTTTGTTTACTGCTATCTTTGTTTCTGCTCCGGTAAAATCCAGCATGGATTCTGCCTTTGTTAATAGTTGGGTGGCGACACTTTTTATTATGATAGAATGTTGTCAGCTGAGACGTAAAGCTGTCGGTTTTTGGTTCAGTTCCTGAATCACGGCTGTAATTATATTGAAGTGTTTGCGCATGACCGTAAATATCACACACTGTGTAAACATTGTAAATATTCAAACAGTTTCACTGCAGTCATAATTAACATATTGACGTGAAGCGATATGTTCGCATTTATTTTACTGAAATGGCAGAAACATAGCTGTCGATCTGTCTTAATTCTTTCAGATCATAGATGAAGAGGACACTCAGTTCATGACAAACTGTCCGCCCGCTGTGACAGAGAGCACCCCGAGGAGAAGGACGAGAATACAGGTGTTCTGGATGGCGCCCCCTGCTGGCAGTGGCTGTGTGATCCTGAAGTGAGTATTGTTTCTGATTCTTATCCCAGGAGACAGGAAAGAGTGCAGAAGACATCCAGCTGGAAAAGGGAGATAGCAATGGGGGAGGGAGGTGTGATCCTTTTTTTACCACACTAAGGCATTAAAGGGGCAGTTCTTGTCCTGAGGTGAGTGACATAATAAAAGCGACATTAAACATAGTCTGTCCGTCATATGCAGTGTTTCTAATGTGGTCCAAACCCAGGCCTGGCTGGATGGGCAGCTTGCAGGGAGTTGGGAACAATTCTTAACCGAAGCTGGTGTTTCACTGCTCCAGGATCTGTGCTCACCGGCTCACCCCAGCAGGGCCTTCGGGGCCAGCCGGTGGGGCCCTTGGTGCTGACGGAGTTAAGGGGCCAGCCGGCGGGGTGCCTGGGGCCGGCAGAGCCCTAGGCGCTGACAGGGTCCTAGAGGCCAGCTGATGGGGCCCTTGGTGCTGGTGGGGTCCTAGGGGCCAGCTGGTGGAGTCCTCGGGGCTGATGGGGTCCTAGAGGCCAGCTGATGGGGCCCTTGGTGCTGGCGGGGTCCTCAGGGACAGTGGCGTCCTAGGGGTCGGCAGGGTCCTAGGGGCCAGCCAGCGGAGCCCTCGGTGCTGGTGGGGTCCTCGGGGCCAACAGGGCCCTCTGTATCAGCAGGGCTCTCAGGGAGAACATTGTGGCCCATCAGAGATATCAGAGATACATCAGGATATTCTTTGGTGCAATTAGGTGCATCATCTCATGGAGATAAGCATGGATCAGTAATTGGGGCCAACTGGGCCCTTGCTGTTGGTAGGGTTCTCGGGGGCCAACTGTGCCCTCAGTGTCGGCAGTGCCCTAGGGCCAATGGGTTCCATGGGGCCAACGATGCCCACGGGGCCTGTATTTGGATGCGGTGTCCATCACGTACGGATACAGAGGTCGCATCCTGCACTTTATCACATGCTCCTCAAGTTGAGTGACAGCTGTCCAGAGAAACGGAACTTCTCATCTCTTCCTCTGCATTTTCTGTATCACAGCAGTGTCTGATTCAGTCCCTCAAGCTGGAATCTCATGCCCCTCCAGGGGCCATCGTTCCCAGATTGCCTACGATGAATCAGACGTGAATCTCTGGGCTCTGCCTCTGTGCCACTGGCATCGATCACTTTAGGATACCCTCCCCGGCAGGAGAGGAAGAACACAGAGAGTGAATGGAGGAGAGAAAAGGAAGATGAAGAGAGTGGGGGAGGGTGGGGGATGTCAGAGTTCGCAACGTAAAGTTGAGGAACACAATTAAACCGCTGTTAGATGGTGCCACTGGAGCAGAGCGAGTCCATTTTCAGGATGGCACTTGACTACGTGGGACTGGACGGCAGAGCGAGCTGCCCTCTCATGAAGAGAAACGTCACAGTGTTCCTCATAAAAGCCACGTTGCCAGCAATGTTCGGCTTGTTCTTCCTGAGAACACTATGGTCTGTCAAGGATATACGAGATACATCAGGATGATCCTTGGTATGATTAGGGCGATCACCTCAGCATGGACCAGTCATGAGTGCCATAGCAGTACAGCAAGCCAGCTTCTCCTGGGATATTTTTCCACAGCCTTATGGCAGCATGTATAGTACACAGAAACGGACAAACTAGCGTGTGGGCTCTGTCGGCTTTGAAGTGGTTTTATAGCTTCCCAAGTGGAAAATGTAACAGGAATGTAATTAATACAAATGAGCATTTATATGTGCAGTGTTCTCTTTTATTGTTCAGCTTGCGAAGGAGAGCAACATGAAGTGAGGGTGAATGGCTTTATAAATGCTGTATTACAAACATTAAGCCCCCTTAGCTATGATAGGGAACTCCGTGAAGACACATGATCTACATGAATTATAATAGATTAGACACTGAATCACCCCGGGCATTTTAGTATGAGAAATAATACCATCTAACCGTGATATTTTGTTAAATGAAGGCCATGGCCATCTCTGAGGTATGGACACTTCACAATTCATGCAGCTTTCCTGGGAGACACAGCTCCACACTTCTGATGGTGACTAATTAGCATTTAATGTGCTGTTTCCCTAAGATCTCAAAGGTAAAGTTCCTCTGTAAATTCCAACAAAGAATACAATTCGCCTAATTCTTCATACTTATGCAGACGTTTTGAATGACCAGCTTTTATTAGGCAACAACAAAACAGACTTAAAAGTTACACCTGGTGTACACACACACACACACACACACACACACACACAGACTCATTTTAAATGGCAGGCATTAAGCACCAAGGCAGAGAAGTGAGTGTGGCCATAATAATGCCTCGTTGATAGGATTTAGATTGGATGTTAAGTAACCATCAGCACGACTGACTGCCTGAAGTGCCTGCAGGCTCTCCTGTGCTAAGAAATGTGAAACTGAGGTACGATTGGATTAAATCATGAACAATTAAAGCTCTGCTGGTGCCGCTGCTGATGCTACTGGTGGTGTTGGTGGTGCTGGTGGTGTCGCTGCTGGTGCTGCTGCTTGTGGTGCTGGTAGTGCTGCTGGTGTTACTGTGATGGTGCTGCTGGTGGTGGTGCTGTGATGGTGCTGGTGGTGCTGCAGGTGGTGCTGGTACTGCTGCTGGTGGTGGTGCTGTGATGGTGCTGGTGGAGGTGAGGCCTTTCAGAGTCACACATCCGCTCACCTGTAAGAGGGATTCTGCTGAATCTCCCCTGCAGTTGTGTATCATTGGTGTCTGGCTTAAACGACCACATCACCAAACAAAATACACCACTGTGCCAAAGGCTGCCAACGAAAATTAAATGATCTTCACATTGGTGTAAACCATGATAGTGCTAGTGCTAGTTCAGCTATTTGAGAACCTCTCCGAAAGTCAGTCCAGTATTTGCAGTAACCATGTGATCCCAGCTAACAGGAAATGTTATGTGAACATCTTCTCAAAGCTGGCAGAGACCACCCTTACTGTAACGTTAATGGAATGTTATTTCCACATTTTACATTTTAACAAAGGTTCTGTTAATGTCAGCAGAATAACATTATCTGGGCATCCTAATAACACAATTAATGTTGCAAAATATTTTTTTTAAATAAAATATTGTTTTATAACAGTGCTGTATTTGTATACTGCAGACACACCGGCCAGCCTTGACCCCATAATCTCTGCGGCGCAATGCCAAAAGAGTTATTTGTTGCTCTGCTTTGGCCTTCGGCTGGTGCTACATTATTAGTTGTACTTGTAGTAGTGGTATAATGTTCTGGGAACATCAGGAAAACTGGACACTTTGAACGTTTCCATTGCTTAATCATAATGTTCGGTAAACGTTCCTAAAATGAAAAATTACTGGAGAATATATTAGGGTTCCATATCACAGGTGTTTTTCTAGTTATCCAATAAGATGCACATTTTAGACACACATTTTAATTCTGTTAATTCTGTTAATTCATTTGCATATATTCTAAAGTGAAGATTTTTTGAGCATATACACACTTTAAACATTTCCTTTGACAGCCTTAGACCTATACATTGTACTGCATGTGACAATTACTTTATTACTCACTAAAAAGACAAATATTTTGCTGCATCAGTCCTTCTTCCCTAATCAGGCAGGGCAGCGTCACACCATGGGCAATACAGGCCATACATAATGCAGACCATACAGAGACAGCAATTCACTTTATACTCTTGTGTCTGGGGAGACCCACACAAATACTGCCACGTTAACCACACTCTCATACATGTCACACACTGGGGAGCATTTTACCATGTACTGTTAACTTGTGCATTTTATCGTGCACCATTCACATATGCATTTGACGTTGACCTTTCCTACTTGATAAATGTTTGGTCTTGCAGTGCAGGTTTGCTGCTTTTTCTACATGCTCTTTGTCTGCCTGCAGCCCTCCTCTCTGGTCTCGGGTTTGCTTGTCTTGGTTGCAGGGGAACCATGCAGAGGTTAAAAAGTAAAAAAGTACAAGTAAAAATCCAGACCAAGATTTTGTTTTAACCAACGCTTTGAGAATAAAGAGCTACTGTCACAAAGTACCTGCCTGGTTGGTTGAAACTAAATCTTGGACTGGATTATTACTTCCTGGACCTGAACTATCCACCTCTGGTACCGTGTCAGCGTGGCTCTCAGGAGTCCGGCATGTTCCAGTGTGCTGCCCACTGCCAGAGGCTTGCACTTCCTCCCTGGGGGCCCTCTGGATGATGCCCATTTTCAATGGACCCCTATGGGCCAGCTACTACATAGAAATTGATTCATGAGCAGCTTTGAACAGTTGTCCTCAACTGACTTGACCAGATTATTCCAGGTCAGTGGATCCACTGTAGGTTTTGAAGTTTCACCTTTACAAAGTGTGGCACAATAAAGAACAAAGGTGTCTGCCTGCAGCAATATAATTCTATTTATAGAAAATGTAAAGTCCATCATACATGGCTTTGGGATTTTTAAATACCCCCTAACATAAATCTATGCATTCATCTTCCAAGACCTTATGCTGGTCAGGGTTTTGGGCAGAGCAGAGTTACACCCGGAAAGGATGTACACACACACCCATGCACGCACACACACATACATGCATACACTCTGATGAACATACAGTGATCCCTCGCTATATCGCACTTCGACATTCGCTGCTTACTATATCGCGGATTTTATATGCAAGCATATCTAAATATATATTGCGGATTTTTCACTGGTTCGCGGATTTCTGCGGACGATGGGTCTTTTTATTCCTGGTACATGCTTCCTCAGTTGGTTTGCCCTGTTGAT
>JAAGVU020000008.1:22122750-22145296 GCA_011763525.2 Mormyrus iriodes | reverse complement strand
GATTCAGACACCCTCGGTCTGCTGTGATAACAAAGATTAAAACCCCCGTCGGTCTGCTATGATATCAGAAACTCAGACCCCCGCTGTCTGCTCTAATAATAGAGATTCAGATGCCCCCAGTCTGCTGTTATAACAGAAATTCAGACCTTAGTCTGCTGTGATAGCAGAGATTCAGACCACCCTCAGTCTGCTGTGATAACAGAGATTCGGACCCCCCTCTGTCTGCTGTGATAACAAAGATTCAGACCCCCTGGGTCTGCTGTAATAACACAGAATCAGCTGCCCTTGGTCTGCTGTGATAACAGAGATTGTCGCCCTCAGTCTGCTGTGATATCAGAGATTCAGACACCCTCAGTATGCTGTGATAACACTGATTCAGGCACCCAAGGTTTGCTGTGGTAATAGAGATTCAGTTGCCCTTAGTCTGCTGTGATAACAGAGATTCAGCTGCCCTTGGTTTGCTGTGATAACAGAGATTCAAATGCCTTCGGTTTGCTGTGATAACAGAGATTCAGATGCCCTCGGTCTGCTGTGAAAATAGGGTCTCAGACCCCCTCCATCTGCTGTGATAATAGAGATTCAGACCCCTCCATCTGCTGTGATGACAGTGATTCAGACACCCAAGGTCTGCTGTGATAATAGAGATTCAGACTCCCTCCATCTGCTGTGATAACAGTGATTCAGACACCCAAGATCTGCTTTGATAATAGAGATTCAGTTACCTTCAGTCTGCTGTGATATCAGAGATTCAGACACCCTCAGTCTGCTGTGATAACACTGATTCAGACCCCGTTGTTAAGCTGTGACAACAGAGATGCAGATGTCCTCGGTCTGCTGTGATCACAGAGATTCAGATGCCCTCGGTTTGCTGTGCTAACAGAGATTCAGACCTCCTTAGTCTGCTGTGATGACAGAGATTCAGACCCCCTCTGTCTGCTGTGATAACAGTGATTCACACACCCAAGGTCTGCTGTGATAACAGAGATTCAGCTGCCCTAGGTCTGCTGTGGTATCAGAGATTCAGATGCCCTTGGTTTCCTGTGAAAATAGGGTTTCAGACCCCATCCTTCTGCTGTGATAATGGAGATTCAGACCCCTCTATCTGCTGTGATGACAGTGATTCAGACACCCAAGGTCTGCTGTGATAATAGAGATTCAGATGCCCTCGGTCTGCTGTGATAACAGTGATTCACACACCCAAGGTCTGCTGTGATAACAGAGATTCAGCTCCCCTAGGTCTCCTGTGGTAACAGAGATTCAGATGCCCTCAGTTTCCTGTGAAACTACGGATTCAGACCCCCTCCATCTCCTGTGATAATAGAGATTCAGACACCCTCCATCTCGTGTGATAACAGTGATTCAGAAACCCTCGGTCTGCTGTGATAACAAAGATTAAAACCCCCGTCGGTCTGCTGTGATATCAGAAACTCAGATCCCCTCTGTCTGCTGTAATAATAGAGATTCAGATGCCCCCAGTCTGCTGTTATAACAGAGATTCAGACCACCTTAGTCTGCTGTGATAGCAGAGATTCAGATGCCCTCAGTCTACTGTGATAATAGAGATTTAGATGCCCTCGGTCTGCTGTCATAACAGAGATTCAGACCTCCTTAGTCTTCTGTGATAGCAGAGATTCAGACCACCCTTAGTCTGCTGTGATGACAGTGATTCACACACCCAAGGTCTGCTGTGATAATAGAGATTCAGTTGCCCTCGGTCTTCTGTGATAACAGAGATTCAGACACCCTCTGTGTGCTGTGATAACAGAGATTCAGACACCCTCTGTTTGCTGTGATAACAGAGATTCAGACCTCCTTGGTCTGCTGTGATAACAGAGATTCAGCTGCCCTAGGCCTGCTGTGGTAACAGAGATTCAGATGCCCTCGGTTTCCTGTGAAAATAGGGTTTCAGACCCCATCCTTCTGTTGTGATAATGGAGGTTCAGACCCCTCCATCTGCTGTGATGACAGTGATTCAGACACTCAAGGTCTGCTGTGATAATAGAGATTCAGTCCCCCTCCATCCGCTGTGATAACAGTGATTCACACATCCAAGGTCTGCTGTGATAATAGAGATTCAGTTGCCCTCGGTCTGCTGTGATAACAGAGATTCAGACACCCTCTGTGTGCTGTGATAACAGTGATTCAGACCCCCTCGGTCTGCTGTGATAACAGGGATTCAGACCCCCTCGGTCTGCTGTGATAACAGAGATTCAGCTGCCCTTGGTCTGCTGTGATGACAGAGATTCAGACGCCCTCAGTCTGCTGTGATAACAGTGATTCAGACACCCAAGGTCTGCTGTGATAACAGAGATTCAGCTGCCCTCGGTCTGCTGTGATAACAAAGATTCAGATGCCCTCGGTTTGCTGTGAAAATCGGGATTCAGACCCCCTCCATCTGCTGTGATAACAGAGATTCAGACCCCTCCATCTGCTGTGATGACAATGATTCAGACACCCAAGGTCTGCTGTGATAATTGAGATTCAATTGCCCTCGGTCTGCTGTGATAACAGAGATTCAGACACCCTCAGTCTGCTGTGATAACAGAGATCCGGTTGCCCTCCGTCTAATATGATAACAGAAATTCAGATCCTCTCATTCTGCTGTGATGAGAGATTCAGACACTCTCGGTCTGCTGTGATAAGAAAGATTAAAACCCCCGTCGGTCTGCTGTGATATCAGAAACTCAGACCCCCGCTGTCTGCTGTAATAATAGAGATTCAGATGCCCCCAGTCTGCTGTTATGACAGAGATTCAGACCTTCCTAGTCTGCTGTGATAGCAGAGATTCAGACCACCCTCAGTCTGCTGTGATAACACAGATTTAGACCCCCTCCATCTGCTGTGATAACAGTGATTCAGACACTCTCGGTCTGCTGTGATATCAGAAACTCAGATCCCCTCTGTCAGCTGTAATAATAGAGATTCAGATGCCCCCAGTCTGCTGTCATAACAGAGATTCAGACCTCCTTAGTCTGCTGTGATAGCAGAGATTCACACACCCAAGGTATGCTGTGATAACAGAGATTCAGCTGCCCTTGGTCTGCTGTGGTAACAGAGATTCAGATGCCCTCGGTTTCCTGTGAAAATAGGGTTTCAGACCCCATCCTTCTGCTGTGATAATGGAGATTCAGACCCCTCCATCTGCTGTGATGAGAGTGACTCAGACACTCAAGGTCTGCTGTGATAATAGAGATTCAGTCCCCCTCCATCTGCTGTGATAACAGTGATTCAGACAGCCAAGGTCAGCTGTGATAATACAGATTCAGATACCCTCGGTCTGCTGTGATAACAGACATTCAGACGCCCTCAGTCTGCTATGATATCAGAGATTCAAACCCCCTCGGTCTCCTGTAATGACAAAGATTCAAACGCCCTGGGTCTGCTGTGATATCAGAGATTCAGACACCCTCAGTCTGCTGTGATAAGGGATTCAGACCACCCTCAGTCTGCTGTGATAACAGAGATTCAGACCCCGTTGTTCAGCTGTGACAACAGAGATGCAGATGTCCTCGGTCTGCTGTGATCACAGAGATTCAGCTGCCCTAGGTCTGCTGTGGTAACAGAGATTCAGATGCCCTCGGTTTCCTGTGAAAATAGGGTTTCAGACCCCATCCTTCTGCTGTGATAATGGAGATTCAGACCCCTCCATCTGCTGTGATGACAGTGATTCAGACACTCAAGGTCTGCTGTAATAATAGAGATTCAGTTGCCCTCGGTCTGCTGTGATAACAGAGATTCAGACACCCTCTGTGTGCTGTGATAACAGAGATTTAGACCCCCTCGGTCTGCTGTGATAACAGAGATTCAGACCCCCTCGGTCTGCTGTGATAACAGAGATTCAGCTGCCCTTGGTCTGCTGTGATGACAGAGATTCAGACACCCAAGGTCTGCTGTGATAACAGAGATTCAGCTGCCCTCGGTCTACTGTGATAACAGAGATTCAGATGCCCTCGGTTTGCTGTGAAAATCGGGATTCAGACCCCCTCCATCTGCTGTGATAACAGAGATTCAGACCCCTCCATCTGCTGTGATAACAATGATTCAGACACCCAAGGTCTGCTGTGATAATAGAGATTCAGTTGCCCTCGGTCTGCTGTGATAACAGAGATTCAGACACCCTCCATCTCGTGTGATAACAGTGATTCAGACACTCAAGGTCTGCTGTGATAACAGAGATTCAGACACCCTCAGTCAGCTGTGATGACAGAGATTCAGTTGCCCTCGGTCTAATATGATGACAGAGATTCAGACCCTCTCATTCTGCTGTGATAAGAGATTCAGACACCCTCGGTCTGCTGTGATAACAAAGATTAAAACCCCTGTCGGTCTGCTGTGATATCAGAAACTCAGACCCCCTCTGTATGCTGTAATAATAGAGATTCAGATGCCCCCAGTCTGCTGTTATAACAGAGATTCAGACCTCCTTAGTCTGCTGTGATAGCAGAGATTCAGACCCCCTCAGTCTGCTGTGATAACAGTGATTCACACACCCAAGGTCTGCTGTGATAACAGAGATTCAGCTGCCCTAGGTCTGCTGTGGTATCAGAGATTCAGACCCCCTCGTTCAGCTGTGACAATAGAGATGCAGATGCCCTCGGTTTGCTGTGATAATAGGGATTCAGACCCCCTCCATCTGCTGTGATCATAGAGATACAGATGCCCTCTATCTGCTGTGATAACAGTGATTCATACATCCAAGGTCTGCTGCGATAACAGCGATTCATATGCCCCCAGTCTGCTGTGATAATAGAGATTTAGTTGCCCTCGGTCTGCTGTGATATCAGAGATTCAGAGACCCTCAGTCTGCTGTGATAACAGAGATTCAGACTCCGTTAGTCTGCTGTGATAATAGAGATTCAGACCCCCTCAGTCTGTTGTGATAACAGAGATTCAGATGCCCCCAGTCTGCTGTGATAATAGAGATTTACTTGCCCTCGGTCTGCTGTGATAGCAGAGATTCAGACCCTCTCAGTCTGCTGTGATAACAGAGATTCAGACACCCTCAGTCTGCTGTGATAACAAAGATTAAAATCCCCCTCGGTCTGCTGTTATATCAGAGATTCAGACCACCCTCAGTCTGCTGTGATAATAGAGATTCAAATGCCCTCGGTCTGCTGTGATAATAGAGATTCAGATGCCCTAGGTCTGCTGTGATAACAGAGATTCAGGCACCCTCAGTCTGCTGTGATAGCAGTTATTCAGACACCCAAGGTCTGCTGTGATAATAGAGATTCAGACCCCCTCGGTCTGCTGTAATATCAGAGATTCAGACACCCTCAGTCTGCTGTGATAACAGTGATTTAGACGCCCTCAGTCTGTTGCGGTATGCAGTATGGATTCAAGGGCTGCCCGAAGAAGCTCGGTGATTTTTTTAAGGACACAAAGTTGTCTTTCTGCAGTGCAGCGGAGAGCTGATTCATGCTAACATCCCATAAACCGTGGGAACTGTACAAACATTCCAATACCACTATTCAGATTTTCCTCTGTGCTGATTTTAGAATATCTTTAAAAGTTCATTTATCTCTTAACTATTGAAATGGTTTATTCTTAGGACAAACCAAAACTCGTTAATACTGTTCAGTATTATGCCACTCTGAAAAAAATAATAAATGAGGTTTATTGTTATTGATAGTCTTACTCGCCAAAGTATATAGTATGAAATGATTATCATCAAACAAAATTATCTTGCTTAAATATCATCCAACCCCGGCAACACTGGACCATCTGGATGAGTCAAGTGGAAGTATCTGTAAAAGAATGATGGTGTTGGAATGTGTTGTGTCTCACCGGGTACAGATAGAGAAGGCAGGAGCAGCAGTCGTGTTTATCATCATGCGGAGAGGTCAGAGAGCCCTGGAAAGGCTGCAGAAAAGGGGCCTTGGCTCTAATTGAATCCACAAAAACTGTAATATCGGACAACTGTAGCGTCGGTTATTAAGCACTTTACCACCACTGAAACACAGTGAACTTCTGCCAAGAACAGAATGGAAGCTTCCTGAGTTACCGTGACACGAGTGACCACAGTGGAGAAGGCAGCAGCGTGCCAGAAAACCTCCCTTCAGCTGGCATGTTTCACATGCAGTGTCCAGAAGCTACAGCTTGTGACATCAATTGCATAAATGTGACACCATTGCCTGATATGAGGTCAAATGACAAAGTATAAGACAGGTGGACTAGATTTGGCAAAATGTATCTTTTTGACAACAGGAACGTGCTTAAAGAAGAGCTGTGGTTTGGGATTGTAGCCATTGTGAGAGATTCCAAATGGCCCATTTAGTATTTAGTATGTGACTGCATGACCTATAGACCCAGAAGCCTGTGTGAAGATGGAGTCATTAACTTAATTAACCGCTGAAACATTTTGAGTAAAAGTTTCTGGACAGAGAAGAAAAGAGGTCTTTTTTATTCTCACTGTTCCCATACTTTTTGAAGACATCTATTAAAGTTTTATTTGATTTTCCCATTTGAAAAGAAGTGTTCTGACATTATTAGTTCTGTGCAGAGAATTATTCTGTCAAAGTAGGGGCGGGTGATTTTCATGATTACATCATTTAATTCAAATGTGAATTGTAACTGATGTACAAAATATCAAAATTTACGTGTTAAATTAAAATGTGAATAAATGCTGCAGTTTAACACTTCTTTCGAGCAATCCGGAAGTGGCCATTTGGCCTGTCTAACACCTCTGACTCATGGAGCTCCACTGCGCCCTTTCTCAGCTACTCTTTGAACTTGCAGGCTGTAGTTCTTGTCTTAATGGGTTTGCAACAAAATAACACTGTAATTCCACTGCATCTCTATGGAAATGGTTTGGAAAGGTTTGATGTTGAACAAACCGATGTGCAGCATAAAGGTAGCAGCTAAAAATGTATCATGACTCAAAGTGGAACTGCAATAAATTTATTTGCAGGGCAGTGTGACAGGAGCCTTGCAAGAGATGCTGCATGACACCCAAATCGGGACCTCCCCCCCTCCATCCACCCCCCAAGAAAAAGCATGCCGAAGGATGTGGGCCACGTGTGAAATGCTACGGGAAACCCAAAACGGGGACCCTTCCCCTTAACAAAAAACACACAGTAGGATGAGGGCCACGTGTGAAATGCTGCAGAAAGCTCAAATCAGTGACCCCCCCCCCCAAGAAGAAACACCCAGCAGGACAAAGGCTGTGTGTGAAATGGTGCAGGAGACCTTTATCGGGGACCCCCCCCCCAAGGAAAAACACCCAGTGGGATGAGAGCCGCGTGTGAAATACTGCAGGAAGCCCAAATATGGGACCCCCATAAAACAATCAAAAAATAAAAAAGTCTCTTTTACCACATTTCCCAGTCCCACCTTATAGTCTAAAATGACCCCCCCATGGTGCCCTAAAGTATGTGTACCACTTATTTACCATATTTACCCTACAATACTGAATTGCATGTTCTGCATGTACTTATCCCCATTACTTTAACAGAGGGTGCCTTATTTATAAAGAGGTCAGCAGGGGAGATCTGTCTCTGGGGAGACCTGCTGCTCAGTCTCTCCTTCTTTAAGGGATGTTCTTAGCCAGGCCCCGAAGAGATCTCAGACCATGATAAAGAACATGGACAACTCTGCTGTGATAACAGAGATTCAGACACCCTCGGTTGGGCTGGGCTGAATCTGGCTCCCTAAGTGAAGCAATTTTGTTTTGTTTCTGCAGACGTTTCAAAGGCTCGGTTCCTCGCTTCTTGCCTCCTGGTGATATATTATACTTTACACTTCACTTACTTTGGCCAGTATTACTCTGATAATGAAGAACCTCAGTGTGGTATTCGTCTGCAGTGCTACTCGTTTTGCCCGGAAATTTGTATGTTTGGATAGCTAACAAAGGGCACAGTATGAACTTAATGAGAAATGTCCTGAAAGGCTGTCTGCAGTGCTCACTCGCCTGCGTGAGGAAGTGCAGCAAATTTACTGAGAGTTTTCTGGCTGATGCTGAAATCTTCATTTGCTCTAACGCTATGCGTCAGTTTCTATTTGGGGGCAGTCAACATCCCAAAGGTTTTGTCATACAACAAAGGCCACGCTGCTAGGAGTTAGCAATGAGAGAGAATCTTGCACAAATGTTTTACGGAAAAATGCTATGCAGTATTAATCTAAATGATTTTTTCCTTTTTTTGTCTAAGGATATAAGTTCCCCCCCAAGCAGGATTCCCCTTGCTGTGTGCCCTGCACTACCTGGCACGGGTCGTTTTTCCACGTTGTCATTGCCTGCAGTCACCCTGCTCAGTGAGACTCTAGTTACTGACTGAACCACAGAGACCTCAGATCTGTGCTCAGCACTTCATTCGTTCACTCTAGAGGATGTGCTCCTTTTGATGTCAAACCTCTGCGGGCTCAGGGATGCTCAGCTTCTTTTAAGTGGTTTGTCTCCCACAGCAAAGTGCACCTTTTCTCCTCTGCTGGTTCCCCGCAAATAGAGCCGCAGCTCGGACGAGTTTTCAGTAACACACGTTGCATTCTTCCCCTCCCGACACCATCCTGACAGTCTGGATCATCAGGAGTTTTAAGCTCTTTCACCAAGTATGACAAAAGGCAAAGCTTTGTGGCAAATGCTCCAGCAGACAAGCCGTGGTAACACCCCCTAGCCCCCACCCCCTGTTTTTAAAGCAGCTCTTACAGAACCAGAATCTATCTCTGCTGGCAGGCCACATTGTAGCTATTTGGCTGTCATTTAACGCAATAGCATAAGACATGATGACAGCATGTATATTGATTGGCCTCTGATGTTTCTGAAGCCTTAATTCTGGCTCTGGCATGCAGCAGCATTATTAATGTACTTGAGAACTTCATTAAAAACCACACAGAAACATCTGCTCTACGATGCTCCCCACACCGTCACCTCATTGTTTTGCCAGGAGTCACGCTGATTAGCCATCAAAAAAGAAGCCTTCAAAGTGTTAGTGGTGGACCTACCATAGCTGGTAAATTTGCAGAAGTGCTGTGAGAATGGATGTAATATTGCGGCACTAGGGAGACATCATACAATGTTCCCACTCTTCAACGTGGGTGAAGTTCAGTGAGTAGGCCTAGTTGAAAATAAAATGATTTCTCGCGCTAAAAATGGACGTCAGCTTTCCAGCGTGAAGAGCGAGTATGATTGCATCTTATCACGTCAGGCTGTAGCACTTAGGGAACAAATGTGTTTAAACAGCGTCATTCAGTGTTGATTGGAATCAAACGCTTGCCCTGTGAGCTGGACTCTGGGAAATGCAATGAATATCAATCAGCCAACCAACTGTGAGTCTTTGCTGCTGTGGCCTAGAACCTGTCAGGAAGACCTTCCCTGGCCTCGGAGCCTGTCGGAGAGGCTCTCATTGGCCCCGGAGCCTGTCATAAAGGGTCTCATTGGTCCCGCAGCTTGTCGGTGAGGCCCTCATTGGCCATGCCTCCTGTTAGGGATGCTCTCATTGCCCCTGCAGCCTGTTGATGAGGTTCTCATTAGCCCCTGGAACCTGTGGAGGAGGCTTTCATTGGCCCCAGAGTATGTTAGGGAGGCTCTCATTGGCTCCCGTAGCCTGTAAGGGGAAGCTGTCATTGGACCCTGAGCCTGTCAGTGTGGATTACGCATCTGTGCCACTGGGTAAGTGTGGGCTAGAATACAAGGGTATCAGGAGAAATCTCCACCTATGCCGAGAGCTCATGCTTCCCACAGTTGGGATGGTGAATTATTAAGATGCGTATGAGACATAAGCCACTGTAGAAGCAGCAGATAGGATGTCTGTATCACCCCTTTTTATGCCCTAAAGTGGTTTTTAATAGTTTGACCTGGGAGGAATTAAATAGGCAGCCATGGAGTAATTAATCAATTTAAAAAGCCATCAAAAGAGCTTGGCTCAGCTTAAAGGTCTTTCATTCTTGTCTTTTTGAAAAGCCATGAACAGAGAAACAAATAAAGATGTGAAAATTCCCTGCTGTGGTGCATAGTACAGCAGTAAAATGTCGATAGATTATGACACAGACCACCAAAACCTCTAACTGAGGCCCATGAGCATTAGAGAGTATTGGATTGTTTTTTGGAGGTTGGAGCCTTTCAGGTCACCTTTGAAACCAACCTTCAAGCCTACACACTTCTGGGGAGTGAGTTTATTAATAGACTTATGTGCTGTGGTATTGTTAGGTAATGTGCTGTCCCTGTACTTTGAGACAGAGTGCTATGCTTGGCAGATGGTATTTAGGTCGGTATTGGAAGTAGTGACTGAATAAAATCCCACATAGGCAACTTTGAATAATTAAGATACTGTTTCAGTCCTAAGCCATACAACCTCCAGCTAAACACCTTCATAAAATGAGCCACATGTCACAGTGCATCTTGCGTAATTAATGCAATAGTTCTTTAATGAACAGCAAAGACTAGGAGATTTCTGCACCGCTAATTACAGGGCTTCGAGTGTTTATCAGCGTTAAATAAATCATAATGTTTCTGCCGAGCCGGTCTCATATTAGGGGGATGTGGGGACATTAGTTTGCATAAATTACATGAGAACCTTGGAGTAAACATCATGTGGCTAATTCGGTCGCTTCAGTGATTGTTTATGATTTTATTTGATGCTACCTTCATGCAGTCAGTAAGAAAAGCTGCTCTGCTCTTTCGCCATCACTTGAAGCTGCTGCAAAGTTGCAGAGAAGATGGTGCTCCTCTTAACAGGTCTTACATGACAACAGAGAGAGTCACTGTATAGCTGCTTTCAGCACGGGGCTGACTAACAATGGATCTGTGGTTGCTTTGAAGCCACCAGACTCACTGGAACTGGGCAGAATAACTGGAGAGATAGACGTGCTTCTGATCGTGCAGAACTGGGATTAGTCTGCAAGTGGATTTCTACGGTCAGGGGAACACAGATGGTCTGGAAGGGAAGGAGGGATCTAATTTCAGATGTGTTCTGAGTCTTTATTATTGCCTTAACTAGCTCTTATTTGCTTAAACAATTTTATCTCTTGGCCCAATTAGGGCCTATTAAAAAGACAGCTAGCATAAAAGGAATTTTCCTACAATAGATGCAAGTTACCTCTTTACATTTTTCCGTTTGCATTTTCCACTTTCCATAACACCTGTGCCTGGTATCCATTCAGAAATAATTCTATTCAAAAAGACAACATTATATATTTAGAAATATTTGTAATGATAAGTAGCTATATTTCATGAGATCATGCTTTTAAAGCCTTGCTTTCAGTTATACAGATACAGGTACTAATAGGTAATAATAGGTGTTATGTTTTAATCACTGTTTTGTTTTTGCATTGTTGTTATGATGTGCTGTGACAAGGGCTTTGTAAGGAGTGTGTCAGGTGGGAGCTGTTGAGCTGTGCAAGTCACTGAGAATACAGATGTTTAGATATTTCAGTAGCATGATCTGCTGAGTACCTGCTGACACACTGTAACATGCTTCACGGCCTTCTACATGACGTGTGACACATTACCTGCGGAAATACATGACCAGTAATTTACCTCTTGTCCAGGACAGGGTCCCAGGCAGCCTGGTGCCTGTGCCAGGCTGCACGGGGCATACGACTGGGCTGCACCTTGGGTAGGATTTCAGTCCATTACAGGACACACATATATACACACACAAACACACACACACTTATTTCTATGGGTATAACCATAATCCCAACAATGACAACCTTAACCACTACCCAGCCCTAACCTTAACCATAAGTAACCAATCAAAATATAAGACTTTTGGCAGTTTTCATTTTTAATTTTTTTTTGACAGAGATTTTTTTATAAAATCAAGTTTCACCTTGTGGGGACCAAAAACATGGTCCCCACAATGTCAAAATAACAGGCTTGTATCACATTGTGGGGACATTTGGTCCCCACAATGTAATATATACATGACCCACACACACGAGTAGATGTTGCTCTGGTTTGTACACCTCCAGTTTCTGGACCAGCCTGTTTCCAGCTCCTCTCATTATCGCTCCCCTAAAAATGTTATCAAAATAGCCAGGGGCTCCATTTTGCCATTGCTAAAGCTTAACTGTACATCTTCTCTGTTTCATTCATCCTTCATTTTGTCACTAGTAATATCAGGGTATATTAATAAATAGGAAGTATGGACATTCACAGCTCAGTGTGCTGGGGTCGGCAAGCAGGGGGAGGAATTAGCAGGCTGCCAAAATGGAAATGCATTAGAGAGCATGACGGTGGGAGGAGAGAAACGTTTCCAGGCTCCGTGTGACAAAGATGTAAAGGCCAGGGGCATCAGTTTCATATGAAGCTTATATCAGAGCAGCCGGTGTAGTCTGCAGAGCGCTGCCGCACTCGATCACCCCAAATTAAGCAGCGCTGCTTCTGTACACAGCGGAAAAACACAATAATAAAAAAGGCATTAAGCGCAATATCAATCACATGCTTTCCTGTAGGCCAAGTGCTTTTTTAACAATGAAACTGCCATCCTGTAAAGTGCCATCGCAGGCCTTTTTCTATAAAACTCTGTAATACTCAACGAAAGTAACACCTCACTGACTCTATGCAGAACATTTCTGCAGACAGAAGTGAATAACTTGAGGAAGCATTAGGATTTAATCTGTGTTTTCCCTATAGACCAGTGCTTCCCAATCCGGTCCTCAGGGACCTACAGACAGTCCATGTTTTTGCTGTGGTAGCTGGGAGGGAGCAAAAATGTGTAATGTCATGCAGGAAGCCCAGAGGGAGCAATAACATGGACCGGTTGTGGGTTCCTGGGGACCAAACTGGGAAACACTGCAATAGACGATCCAGCATGATCTTGTGGTTTTGCTGGCCCGGGTCATAGGAGTCATTTGAAGTTTATTCATCATCTTACAAAACAACAACAATAAATATTATAAATAAATATTAACAATTGTAGATACTAAAATATAACTGTACAGCACATACACTCAGTTCATACAGACTGACAGTGATTAGTTTCCAGCATTTCAGTGCTGGTTTTATATATAGACTATATGTTAGGTGTTTGCATGTTATATATGGTGTAAAGTCAACACCATTGCTGAGGAATTCTGCCTCTGAAAATGTTTATACGACATGCACAGTTTGGAGAGGGTTTTTTCAAAGGTTTGGACACTAGATGTATACATATAAACTGAAATCAGATTTTATTGTTTTGAAATAAGATCAAGATAAACCATGTTAGAAAAGACAAAATAAATGTGTTTTAGATTTTAGCTTTATAGGCATTTTGTGAAAATTGACTTTTCTTCGGGCAGCCTTGATAAGTTCCTGTGTGTAAATAGGAAGATACAGTATCTTTATTTTCAGTACCTTGAAAAAGGCAAGAAGGTAAATGTGTAATAGGTCGTGTCCCAAAAACTGAGCAGCAAACCTTGCAAAATGGTAAAATCTAACTGTGTCTTATTAGAAAATGCAGGCCTTCTTGGAGCTTTGTGCTTCATTTTAAGAATAAATGCAGGTCCATACTTCAGCATTAGGAAACCTTGGGGAGAAATGGAACATCAAAGCACTCTATTCTGCAGAAGCGGATGACAGCAGTCATAAGAAGGAAATGTCCTCATGTCTGTGTTCAGGGAAGTCCGATCGATCATATTGTTTGTTTAAAGTTGCCACATTCAGGTTCCTCATCTCTGGCACATGATGAATGTGTACCTAACACACGGAGAAGTCATCTAATGTGGCTTTGCCGCTAGTTATACTGTACGTTCCTCATAACATGCTGTTACTGTCTGCTATGAACAGCCTTCAGACAGGCTCCAAATAAGCAAATCCTCCTGACCTTTCATGCACAATAGTCATAATAAGCATATGCATATGTGTGATGAAGCTTTTACCTTCTCAGCTGTATGTCTGTTCATTTCTGCTATTTTTTTGTTTGTTTCCATTATACTATTGCGCACCACTGTTCTGACTATGCAGCAGATCTGCAACCTTGCAGAGAAGATTATTTATAACATTAAATAGTATTTACGTTATCTATGTAACAAGCACCCAAAAAAGCCAATGTTAGTGGCTGAGGGGCCAGGAAACCCAGCAGCTATAAACTGGCAGCTTCTTGTGAGAACCAGTATCTCTCACCCCACCTGCGATTCTCATCAGTCCCTAGGGGAAATCAGGGCTCCCTTCGTACGCCACACCAGCTGCAGGCGGGCCGGGAACAGCAAGATGACAGGGGAAATATTTTGTAATTCCTGTTACAGGCAGTCCTAAGCTACGGGGACTTTGGAAAGCCTTCAGCAGACCCCCCCCCCCCCCCTCAGCCCGTGCAAATCTCCAGCTCGTTTGGCCCTTTGTTCCGCCAGGAATCAGCCAGCCTCTGGATTGTTTGATAATGTGTTCCACTAGTTTCCTCAGGACAATTGTTTAATTTCAACCAACTGGCAGCTTTTTGGTTGCCTGTCAAGTCAGCTTTAGAAGTTGTGCAGAGACGTTTCGGTGTTTAAAAACAAGCTTAATGGCCGCCTTTGTTTCCCAGGGTGCTTCTACGGTAGCCAGAGCATAAAACTGCCCTTGAACATAGCGACGATGGCGGCTGATGAGGATGCATCCCCCCCGATGACCTGATAACCCCCAATTAAAATTAGGGTGGCCCACATTGTAACATGCAGCTTCAAAATGAAAAACATTTTGGAAAGAAATGTGACATGTAAGGTCATGGGATTTCTCCTTACACAAAAATATTCTGAGGGCAGAAAGAAAAACGAATCAGAGAGATAACCAATCAGATTGTGGAGGAAGTGGGTCCAAGTAGCTAGAGAAGGCGGGACCAGCCAATCACATGTCTTGGTCCTGCCTCCTCTACAATCTGATTGATTAGCTCTCTGAACCAATCATTTTTCGTTCTGCCCACATTTTTGCGTAAGTAAAACTCCCACAATCGACATATATGTGCAAAACGTCTTAATGTTAGATGTTAATGTTAAATGTGCTTCAGTGCAGTTAATTGCCGGTCACACAGCAAGCTAATTGGCCTCCGCCTGTGTTCAGTGGCAGATAATAAAACTGACCTTTGCAGGCCTCTTCTGCTGGGTAGTGCAGCTCTGAGCTGGCAAATGGCCGCCAACACAGTGCTGTGAAAATCTGTGCTTTTGGAATTTAGACTGAAGGCTGACTTGGCTGGTGGTCAGGGCTGTTATTAGGCAAAGCTCAGGCTCTAAAGGTGATGGTACACCGGGCAACTTTTTGAGCAGTGTTGCTGGGCAGCTGCCAGCCAGGTGAGGAAAAGGGCAACTCATCTGGATCTGGATGATCATGTAAAGTCACTGCCGATCAAAGTTTTTCAAATAGAGATTTTGTTCCGATATCAATGGGAAAGTACCCAGGCAACGTTTGTCAGCAACATTGCTGAAAAAGTTGCCCAGTGTATCTCCACCCTGACTGTTACTCCTTCAAAATGAACAAGTGAGCAAAGGGGCAGAGCTCAGGCACTTGTGGGTCTGCAGGATGTAGATCTGCTGCTTCAGTGTAGGCCTGTCTGGGAGCAGTTAATGGTGAGGTTCCAGGCAACATTGCTTCCATCAAAAAAAAGCATCCAGCTATTTACCTGGTTGTATTTTACCAAGCTCTGCTTTAGTTAATCCACAAAAATGTAACCTTTGAATGAGGGTGTAGATTTTGTGCAGGCATCCTAAAGGTTGGATGAACTCAGAATGCTGATTATGGAAGGTAATAGGCTTTTTATGGCACATTGTGATGAGTTTAGTAACAATATATCAACTCTTTTTTTCTGAAATCTCTTTTGTTTGACTATTTTCCCCACTTTGGAGCTTTTTGCTTTGTATTTCGAAACAGTCTGGGGGAAATCACAGTGCTTGGGAACTGGCAGCCATTTTGAACTTAGAAACCTTAATACTGCTGGTGAGTAATCTCAGGGTTGATACTTTCCAAGGTCAGTGCAGAATGCCTGGCAGAAAGTCCAATATTTCCAGTTACTATGAATGAAATCAGGAACCTCCAGAACTGCATGGCGGTGCACATGTAATGGAAATATGGAAATGTGAAGCCCTTTAATGGCTGTAAATATTAAAAATCATATTTGAAATGAATATAGCTTTGACTTGTAAATGCTTTAAAATATGCCCTGCTAGGTTCTCTGCCATAAAAGATACTTTGGGGAGAATAGATACACATGATGTAATTTAAATATCTAAATGTGGAGTAGTCAGTATTCTTTCCATGAATCAGAGTTAGTAACTGTGATTGTCCTCAACACATAGAGAGAGTGAGTACATGGTTTCCTGTAGGCAGCCTGAAGAATCCTCTCTCAATCAGTTCCCTCTGGAGTGTCCTCTCTGCATCAGTCCTCTCTGAAGTGTCCATTGTACATCAGTTCTGTCTGGAGTGTTCTCTCTGCATCAGTCCTCTCTGAAGTGTCCACTGTACATCAGTTCTGTCTGGAGTGTTTTCTCTGCATCAGTTCTCTCTGGAGTGTCCTCCGTGGATCAGTCCTCTCTGTGTCAGTCTTCTCTGGAGTGTCTTCTGTGGATCAGTCCTCTCTGTGGCAGTCTTCTCTGGAGTGTCCTCTCTGCGTCAGTCCCCTCTGTGGCCATCTTCTCTGGAGTGTCCTCTCTGGATCAGTCCACTCTGTGGCAGTCTTGTCTGGAGTATCTTCACTGGATCAGTCCTCTCTTAAGTGTCTTTTTTGGAGTGTCCTCTCTGGCTCAGTCTTCTCTGTGGCAGTCTTCTCTGGAGTGTCCTCTCTGGATCAGTCCTCTTCTGTGGCAGTCCTTTCTGTAGTGCCCTCTCTGGATCAATCCTCTGAATCCTTCAAGAGCCACATTAATAGTTGCACATTAATAGTTGCATATACATTTCCAAAATTCATCAGTGTTGGCTGTAATTCATAATGCAGGCATTGCAGGGACAGGAAGCCCCACATGATCATGGGGATTTAGCTTGTGTGGGTTGTTCCCCCCCAAGAGACACAGCAGAAATACTCCAGCTGACAGGTAATTTGTGCTTGTGAGGTCACATGTTTCCACAGAGGAGCGAGAAACAAAGTCCATTCCTCCTGAAAGCAGCACGTCCAGGTGACAGCGCCTGACACATCGAGCACAAAAACATGCTTGTGGGCCTAAACTCAAAGCAAGATGGATTGAAATGGTATGAAGAGGAGGAAGAAAGCTGTTCGGTGCTGCCCTCTGCAGGGCTGTCTTCTCCTCCTCAAATGTCAATGGTCCTGAATTTCTTGGCAGATTCTCAGGTGCAGCCCTGTCTCCTCAAAAAGGGTCTCCGAATAAAAACTCACTTAAAGTGCCCACTGGCTTCAGCAAGTGTTACACTGATTTGCTTCGCCTCTGGGGGCATTGCCGCATAACACATCAGACATACCAGATCTCATTTTCTTCAAGCTGAACTCCAACCACTGAAATCTGTCCTAATGACAAAGCACTGATACTGTGAGCTCAGCCTCATTCTTCTATGTCCTGCTCTGCCCAAGGGATTCTGGGAATTACGGCAGTATATCAAATCAGCTCCTGGTGAAACAGACGGTACTGTTTTGCTTGCATTCACAACAGTATTTCTTACTGGAAACATTAATTTCATGAAATGTCCTCAGGGGCTGTCCTGGGAATCTGTTGGTGCTTATGGTCACCAGATGAGTAACTCATATTCAAAGTGACCTGATGTTCTGTCTGTCCATCAGAAATCTGGATGGCCTTTGCTGGCCCCAGTTGGTATTACGTTTATGAAGAAAATGCTTTGGGTCATCTCAGTTCCTGACGTGCAACAGTTAAGTTTGGTTCTGAGGCATATTTGCATGCCCTGGAAAAACAGAGTTGTGGAAGCATGAGAATAAAAATTTTGTATAGTGGTCACATGTACATATAAATACATTAGTTAACCATCACTTTTTATCATAATTTTCACTATTTTTTTCTAAAATAAGTATGACTGCACTTATGATTTGAGTAGGGGTAATATGAGACCCCATATGTTTCCGGAAGCCATTAGGAAGCTGTAAGGAAGGATGTTAAAGGAAGTGTGGCCTGTTCCACCCATAAGGGAAGGAGGTAATGTGAAGGGCTGCACCGATTACAGTTACGTGATACTGTGAGATGTGGAAGTCATTTAGAATGAAAGTTTCTGCTGCAGTAGAAAAAATTTATTACGGGTAATATGCAGGCAGAAGGAAATCCCAGCAGAAAGCAGCATTCCAAGTGGCATCAGGACCTCCATTAGAACCTCCATCTGGACCTCCATTAGAACCTCCATCTGGACCTCCATCAGAACCTCCATTAGAACCTCCATCTGGATCGTCATTAGAACCTCCATCAGGACTTCCATTAGAACCTCCATTAGATCTTTCAGCTCTGCTTCAGTGCTGCTCAGAGGCATCATGAATATGTACTACGGGAGTCAGGAGCTAACCTGTAAGAGCACGGCTGTGTCCTGTTAATGTTTGCATTGGCATTTATTTAGTAGATGCTTCATTGTGGTGGAAAACACTTTCAGTCACTGGAACTTCTCTCTCTTCATGGCCTGTACACAATTCAGTTGCTACCTTTGCCTAACGTTTTTCATCCGGTGACTGAGTTCCATGTCTAGCATCTTGAACCAAAGCACAGACTTCTTGGATTGCTGTCCACGGTTGTCCTTCCTTCACTCAGACATTCCTGGCACCATCATGAAAATAGAGAAAGGTCATCGAGTTCAAAGCATCTGCCAAACCCGTCCCAAGAGTGACACCACTATGAAGCCACTCAGAAATATCCCCAGAGCCCATCCTTCATCTTTACCTGCATATTTTTATTGAGGCTGAATTGCAGTAAGAAAATAAACCCGCTTAGATTTCTTCCTTGCTTTTGTTAGCTGTCATGGGAGGACATTAGCTGAAGTTTGGCTGTTATTTTCAATAAGGGTGGTATGTCTCTCTGTAGGAAAGGGATCTGGCCTCTGCATGAAAGGTCGTTGATTTGAATCCCGTGGCCGGCCCCTGTGGGCCCCTGAGCAAGGCCCTCACCTCCAGCTTTTCCAGGGATGCTGGAAGCTGGCTTGCTCTGCTCTCTGTCCCCCCTGCTTTCCCCACACTGCTTTGGGCAAGAGCATCTGCAAAAATAAATTAAATTACCTTCTGAAATCTTTTATGTGGGATATTCCTTGTTTTATGTGATGTGTGTTTCTGCATTCTATTTCATTTTATTTTTTTAACTTTGTACAGCACTTTGGTCAACAAAGGTTGTTTTTAAAGTGCTTTATGAATAAAGTTTACTTACTTACTAGTTTCTGTCCACCCAATGACAGTGCCAGAGGAAATTAATGGTAAAAACCTCATATCTGGTCTGGGTAAAGTGGACAGGTGGCTAAAATGATTTAATAAACGATCTATGAAGCCAGGAGCTGCTCCCTGGCGCTCAGGAATAGACAGGGTTTGAATGTGATGACTCTTCATTCTGGGAAAGCTGTGCTGCCCCCTGCCATGTGACTTTGTGTTGCATATGTATTTCTCCATTTTTCCTGTTTACTGTTTTTGAGTCTGAATAGAGCAGTTTTCCACCCAGTAACTGACACAGGGTGGGTCAGCCTCGCGGTTGCCGGACACCCTCTCCCGCTGGCAGCCCCTAGCTGTCGACACTCTGCTTTTTTCTCGTTTATGGAACTGCATGCGGCTCAGTTTGCACAGCCAGCGCCGCCGGAGCCGAATTCCCTGTCTGGCCTTGGCTCCTCTTTGCATGTTTCCTGCGACGGCTTCGTCCTTTTTTCCTGTTTTGCTCTGTCCGCTAAGCATTATTCTCTGTGCATGGCCAGCACTTACAGATCCTGAAGCATGTAAAATGATCCTTATATGTTTATTTGCCTATGGTCAGAAATACCATTAGGTAACACTTTGCTTAAAGCACTCATATATAATGCATTATAGATACTTTCAATGCACTATAGTGGTTTATACTTCCCATTATAATGCATTATGAAGGTATCTATCCATCCATTCATCCATCCATCCATTTTCTGTAACTGCTTATCCCATTTGGGGTTGCGGGGGGTCTGGAGCCCACTCACACCTACGGGCAATTTGGTAACTCCAAGCAGTCTCCGCATGCTTTTGGACTGTGGGGTGGGGCGGGGGGATGGAGGACACCCCATGATAATACGGGGAGAACATGCAAACTCTTCACACATGGAATCCAAGTGGACAGATGAACCGTGGTCCCAGAGGTGTGAGGCAACAGTGCTAACCACTGCACCACTGTGCCCCACCCCATTATGAAGGTATCTATAGTGCATTTAGATGAGAGCTTCATAAAGCATTCATAATGCATAATAAGCATGGCTATAATGTGTTATGCCTTTTTATAAATATAAAATATATAATTATAGCCATGTTTATGATACTTTATGAATGCATTATAATGCATTATGAAGGTATCCATAATGCATCAGGATGACTGTTAAGTGTTACCTACCATTGCATAGCAAGAGGTCTTTTCCAGAGGAATATAGGTGAAACACTAGCTGGAATTTAAAATCCTGGGCATGCAGTTGGATGTTTGCATGTATGGTTCAGAGTCATGAATGGCCATAAACTTTAACCTGAACCGGCTCCTATACCATCCTTTGCTCCATAAAGTCCAAGTTATCGTGTTGGTTGACGATGCCTCCTCCTAGCGTTAACGGGCTCCAGACCCACATTCAGCAAGAACCGCGGCGTCTTTGATGTCATCAAAACAATAAAGCCGCGTGATGTTTGGCGCAGCTTCCATCTCTTTTATTCATGAAACTTCTTTCATAAATCTGTTCCCAATAAAGGCTGGTGCCTGGCATGTTTCTCTCTGTAAATGAGAACTCAGATTTGAAGGGCTGCTTGACTGTAATGTGCATATAGCCTGGTTGAATTTTCCAGTCCAAGTGAATGAGGGCCACTGTGACATGATGTTCTCGCACGGTCAGGGGATGGCTGCTTTTAAAACGATGCTCTGTTTGCTATTTGCACAAGTACAGGTGCATTGGATTGCTTCGATTCGCATATCCCATCATGCTCTTCTTTGAGGCACACATTTAAAGCTGAGAGTGATGTTTGAGGTATAAGCACAGGGCTAGGCCATTTATCCAGTGCCCCTGGAGTATTTTGGGGGGGGCTTCTGATCACAGGTACAGAGGTCTAACCCAGTGAGCCACACCCACATTTTTTCCCTGACATCACTGTTTGTCTGGAAACGTGGGCTCAGCAGCCTGCATCTCAACTTCATTTATCTCAGTGTTAATTGTACATTCAGAAAAAACTAATTCAAAACAGACAAGACTTCGGGCAAATTATACGTTGGCATGTACTTTTGAGGTTTCCTAGCAAATTAGTTTTGCTTTTAATTAAAATAAATACTCTTTCATTATTTATGTATTATGAAATTTTTATTTATCCTCACAAGTCTCTCTCTGTTCCTTTACTATGCTTACAGGCATGTTTTATATTATACCACAAATTATATTTTTTTCATCTGTTATATTTGTCAGTTGTACATTATTTATTTTGAGAAGCAAGTACATTGTGGAGTTTATTAGTAACCATCAAATTATCATGTGGAATCATTATCCTTCCACACATTTTATATGCAATACAAGCACAGTAGTCATTTTAGGTATTGACTGTATTTTTCAAACTGTGGTGATTCAACTAGCAAGTAACCCCAGAATAACCAGATGAAGATGTGACTTCTCATCAAGAATGATCTCATCAGGCTTCTGGCGAGATGAGAAAGAGGAAAATACACGTGTCATTATATTCCTTTGACATCATAACCTGATGTATCAGGTGATCACCAGCCTCCTGCTTGAGGTGACATCCGTGCATCATTAGTCTGCAAGTCCAACCATGACACAGGTCATTATTTCACTGTCAGATGTTTATTGCCTTTTAATGAGCTGTCAGGAACTATAGAGGAAACAGCATGCCCGTAATATATGTGTACCTATTCACATGGCGTGACTGATTTCCCCACCGTATGGTGAAAAAAATCAGGCTTCATTTGCAGGGTGCAATGTGCACCGTCATTGCACTTCCTGGTCTGGTGCTGGTTCGTGCTGTCAGTTCATAGCGACGGGGGGGGGGAATGTCAGCTGGTTTTTGTTCTGACACGTTTTATTCCTGATCATAAAGAAGCTGTTAGAGACACTGCCAGTTGCTGCCCTGCAGAGCGCACGCATAAATTTAAGTGCTATTATATTGATTCTTCTGTGCATGTAATGGGTGGACTGAGCGGCCAGTGCTGAGTGTTTTATCGTACGCTCGGGTACTGCACTCTGTTTTACAACCGACATCCTGAAAGCAGACCCCAGTTTCACTGGCAGTTTGTCTTGAATGTTTTGAGAAAAGCACCTAAGCTATGAAGTCCCAATCCAATAGCGACGAATGGACGTTAATCCATTGTGTGCCTTGATACTCATTCACAGCAGACATTTAAACACCAAGGGAGACTGGAAAAGATGCTTTTTTTCTTAAGCCCATGATGCACTGGTATGCTGTGAATAATCAGTTCCTTCCTTGGTTATGGCTGTGCTGTCTGTCAGTATTCTCCTCTTTATCCCTGTGTGCTCGGCTTTCTGTCTGCCTCACTCCTCTTTATCCCTGTGTGCTCGGCTTTCTGTCTG
>JAAGVU020000008.1:22072964-22097534 GCA_011763525.2 Mormyrus iriodes | reverse complement strand
AGCGGGGGCCATGAGTTGGGCGTACAGCTAACTCAGCTCGAAATGGACCTGCCAGAGGAATAGAAACAGAGAAAGGGGCCCAAAGCTGTCACTGTCTGTGCTGTCACTCCCAAAGCTGTCACTGTCTGTGCTGTCACTCTCAAAGCTGTGACTGTCTGTGCTGTTACTGCTTATGCTGTCACTCCCAAAGCTGTCACTGTCTGTGCTGTCACTCCCAAAGCTGTCACTGTCTGTGCTGTCACTCCCACAGCTGTCACTATCTGTGCTGTCACTCCCAAAGCTGTCACTGTCTGTGCTGTTACTGCTTATGCCGTCACTCTCAAAGCTGTGACTGTCTGTGCTGTTACTGCTTATGCTGTCACTCCCAAAGCTGTCACTATCTGTGCTGTCACTCCCAAAACTGTCACTGACTCTGCTATCGCTTCCAAAGCTTTCACTGTCTGTGCTGTCACTCTCAAGCTATCACTGACTGTGCTGTCACTGCCTGTCCTGTCACTTCCAAAGCTGTCATTGACTGTGGTGTCACTGTTTGTGCTGTCACTCACTATGCTGCACTGGCTATGCTGTCATACTTCCAAAGCTGTCCCTGGCTGTGCTGTCACTGGCTGTGCTGCTACACGTCCAAAACTGTCACTGTCTGTCACATCACAGGGTATCTCTGACATTCTTCTCACCCAGTGATTTTTCAGCACCCTCTCACAGTTTTGCCTGACGGTGGCTGATGCTTATGTCTTCACCGTGTGTTATGAAGGGTGTGTGAAAAGCCAGAATGACTTTACTATCTGCTTTCATGTCTTTGAAAGAATGTTAACGGAACAAACAACACTGTTGCATCTCCATAAGGACTCAGGCTATGCAGGACTGCTGTAAAATTACCAGCACAAGTTCCCTGATAACAAGCATCTTCGTAAAATATACTGTTACTATGCTTGTGGAATTAGTCAATTTGTGGTAAAGAAATGTGTTTCCAATTTGGCCTTGGAATGCAATGACAATGTGGCATGCCAACAAAATGGATACTTTCTCTTTTGTTACAGTAACTCTGTTCTGTTATAATTAGTCTCAGCTGAGTTGAGTATTGAATCACATCAGGCTGCCATAAACAGAATTTATGCTTGGGACACTGGAAGCTTTCGTCATGGTTTCTGCACCAGCCTGATCTCATGCTTGAAATGTCCCAGAGAAAACGCAGCCCTGGCTGGCTGCTGCAGTCCTATCACAATCTGTTCTCTCTTATCATTTCAGTTTGATTGGATAATGTGAGGATCACACATGATCGGCTGGTAATAATGGCTGTAATCTTCATTCAGTCCCTGAACTCCGCATGAGACTTCTCAGTTGTGAAAGCATGGTGGTTTTTACATGCAGTTTGTATTGTCAGTTGCACTTGCAGCCTTATTAATAAGTTCGCAAGCACTTCAGTCTCCCTCTGGTCAGCATTAGCGCCCTGCCACCTGACCTGGGGTCCTGTTGGTTTGTTACTAAGGACCATCCTGCCTCCCGTGTCTTTCCTCAGCGTGCTCAGTCTCCCTGTGAGCACACCGGGGGCCATGTGACCTGTGAAAGCCCCACAAATGCCAGGGGGCTACTGTGAAAGCCCTATGTTTACCCTATGAATGCTGGGGGTGTCGTTGTGGGGTGGGTTCGGGGGGGGTGCTGTGAAATCCCTGTTTCTGCCCCATGAATGCCACGGGCCATGTGGCCTGTGAGCACCCCATGTCTGCATGGGGGGGGGGGGGCTGTAAAAGAAGAAGCCTGAAGGTTATCGTTGAGGATCCCTTTTGTTTGAGCATCTGTCTGCCCGCATTTCTGGAGCAGACATACCTCAGACTTTGTACACATTCCTCCTGAAGGCATCTATCCACCCCACCCCCACCCCATTCCCTCTTGCAGGCGAGCCGCCCCTTCGGCCGAATTCTCTGTGGATCGCTCCCGGCACCTCATGTCCTTCCTGACGATGCTCGGCCCAAGCCCGGACTGGAACGTGGGTCTGTCCGCGGAGGACCTCTGCACCAAGGAGTGTGGCTGGGTGCAGAAGGTGGTGCAGGACATGATCCCCTGGGACGCCGGCACTGACAGCGGCGTCACCTACGAGGTGAGTGCACTGGGTCCCCGTCTGTCCTTTGCTCACTGCCTGATGTCATTTCTCCTGGATGTGGGGCACAGTGATACTACCATGCTGCTAAGAGGCCTCACCATCCTCTGATGAGGGACTTCTTACAGGACAATGCCATCTACTGGCCTGAAAAGCCACATCCATGTAACAGAGCCCCAGCTTAAGGCAGAGACCTAAGAACCATGACATTCACACCTTCTAGTGCATGAACAGGGGGATGTTTAATGAAATCACACATGCAAAGCCAGCTTTAAACTGCCATCTTGTGCCCTAAATTATACTGGCTGCATAGTATCAGCCACTGGGTTTATCACTCACGTACATTTCACACATCAGGGTGGCAGGGTACCTCGCTAATTGGAACTGCAAGGTTGTGGGTTCGATTCCCCCTATAGACTGCTCTCTTTGGCTCTGTCTGGGTCACCTCCCATATGAGGTGATGGTCGTGTGCCTCGTGACGCCCTGGCTTCCCATGCAGGGCATTCCCTGTCTGGAACATCCCAGGAAATGTTCTAGAATCCTCTGTTGGAGGAGAGGTTATGGAAAATGGATGGATGGATTTTGCACATTAATGGAGGATTTGCAGTGATGTGTGGCGTGGTTCTGGTCTGTGAGCTTCTCTTTGAAGTGTTACGGGTGAAAGGCACGTTGAGTAACTGAAACGCAGTGCTTTTACCTTGGAGCCGTTGCATCACTGAGCATCCTGACAAAGGCAGCAAGCAGGTAGCTTGTGCGTGGAAATAACAGCTCTGGTGTTACGCAGGTGAAATGCAAGCAAAGCACATGGATGGCACATCTTATTGTTTCTGAAGTCAGATAAAGGCTTCCAGTGTTAACCACGCGTGAACCAAATGAGGCACCTCGATATCAGTAATGACTGCTGCTCAGTGCAGTATGACTTTGCCTTAAAAGCATTACAAAGAAAAGGAAAGCTGTAACCAAGACTAAAAGATTATTGATGCTATATATTTCTGCGTTTCACTGTTATACAAGAATACATGAACATTTTAATGAGTTTTTACTCTGTAATTAAAAGGGACTGTTTCATAAGCACAGTGCTTTCCATGAACTTTTATAATGATTGTCATTATATACAGGTTGTAGAAGCGTTCACTGCATGCTGTGGTTTAAATACCAAACCCTGTTTTTTAATACCAGCTATTAAAGCCACGTTTACAATAACTAAACGATCGCAAAAATCTGCATCATTTCCGGTCGTGATAATCGTAGTTAATACCTCTTTAATTCTGTTTTTCTGCATGCAAGCTGTTTCAGCAGCACAGAGTAGAAGGTAATGCACAGAGAAGCCCGGGGGGGAGGAATTCCATAAATCGTCCGTAAAGGCGACATCACAAAGGCCATGAATTATGCATACTGAGATGAAACAGAGAAGCTCCTAGCAGGTGGCCCCCGCTGGGGTCCTTGGTGATGGAGCAAGCCCCTCACCCCCTCTTCGTGCTGTTCCAGTCCCCCAACAAGCCCACGTTGCCCCAGGAGAAGATCCGGCCCCTCACCAGCCTGGACCACCCCCAGAGTCCATTCTACGACCCTGAAGGGGGCCCCATCACGCCCGTCGCCAGAGTGGTGGTGGAGAGGATTGCCAGAAAGGTGCCTCCCATCTCCTGTCACCTGCCAACAAACCGCCAGGATAACTAACACGCGGCGGACCGTAACTAAACTGCTGCCCGCACTCAACACTCTGTTTGTGCTCTGGAACAGTTTGATTCCTGTCATCAGGTCCACAGTCAGAAATACCCATTGTCTTAGTATGGAAATCATCTGTAAGACCAACAAACTGGAAACCAAGCCTGTCACTGTGAACTTTATCTGAGGTCAGCACGTGGAAATTGGAAGCAATGAAAAAGCATAAATCTTTTAGAGCTGCAGGGAAACGTTTAGTAAGTGTCGAATTGCCTCTTTGGGGAGTGTGGCCTGTTATTTAGCAGAGTGACATGTTTCCAGTGCTGTGAATGTCACTACATTGAATTTTCACAGTGAATTTGTTCACTGGCTGCTCCTTTGTTTCTCCAAAACAACCACATGCTGCCACTTACATACTAATTACAAACCACCAGCTGTGGGGGTTGGGGGTGGGTAGGCTTTTCCCTTTATAATGCTGCTTTGCATATCTGTGCCTCTGTCTCTGTATCCTGCAGGGGGAGCAGTGCAACGTCGTTCCTGACAACGTGGACGACATCGTGGCGGACATCGCCCAGGAGGAGAAAGAGGAAGGTGCACATTTCGCTATCTCCCCATCTCTTTCATCCGAGCTGGAGCTGGAGAGGCGTGTGACAATTTAATTAAAAAGTTAGAGGGTCCTCCGGAGAGATCACTATCTCTGAGGAGAAGTAATTAGCGAAATAGCAAAGAAATGAACAACACTGCAGCAAGACTCGTACTCCCGTAAGGGTATTTTTGAAAGTTCACCCTCCATGGTGGGAAACTGACTCGGGGCTCTGCTCCGATTGGAGCATCTTCCGTAGACGACACGCCAGAAACCTGTATCTACTCCAATTGGTCGCCGTGGTCAGCCTGCAGCTCCTCGACCTGCGACAAGGGCAAACGGATGCGGCAGAGGATGCTGAAGGCCCAGCTGGACCTCAGCGTTGCCTGCCCACACACCCAGGACTTCGAGCCCTGCATGGGGCCCGGCTGCAGTGATGAGGGTGAGGATCCCAGGGCCGCACGTGGCGCCCCCTGCTGTCCCCGTGCCATCGTAATACATTCTCCTCACTTACTGATGACTGAGTAATAGGTGACGCTGGAGCTGTGAGCCTGCATCTTAACCATGACTGCTTCTAGGAGACAGCCGACTGCTGCACTGAAGTGACACTTTATCAAACGACAGAATCTGGACACGGCGTTTAAGTGGCTGGTCTATTGTGGCGGGTTTGGCGGTATCGATTCACACGTCCAGACACTAAATGTCAAAACACTTCCTGTAGCTCTTTCCTGGAGTCGGTGGAATCAATAAATCCTTTGCTCCCATTTGTACACGAGCCAATAGAAGTTCAGTGGGGATCAGTAAAGGGCTGTTTTTATGAGCAGGGGGATTTAAACCCGAAACAGTGTCACCCTCCCCTAAGCATCCCCTGTGCTTTGTACTGTCTGTGCTGTAATAAATGCAACTCGGCTCTTCTGTGTGCCCAGCGCGATGCTGTAAGTGATGGCAGTGTCAGGTGAGACCTGTCTGTAGAGTTTAAAGAAAGGTGTTTTCTTGCCAAAGTTCAGGAACTGTGACCTTTATGCTAAATAAGCAAGGGAGACGCAAAAAGCTCGTAGGTTAAAGTTATACACATAATTTCATATGAAACTTCACCCGCCCCCCCTAAAACAGGAGGATGAACAAGTCATTTTGTTAGTTATTTGGGGATTGATCGTACAGTCGAAAAATATGAGACAAGTCGTATTTTATTTACATCATATTTCTACGGCCTGCAACATCTTTATAATTCATTATTAAATCTGGCCAGCAGATCGATCTTTTGCTTTCCACAGAATAAAATAACGGTGTAATGTTAGTCTGCTAATAAGCACTGGCAAGTTCCACCACTAGCACCATTAATATTAGACAGAAGTATATTGGTTAGCGATCGAAATTTCAAAATTTCAAAAAATGAAAGATTAATTGGTATTCGTTAATGCATTTCATGTAATTCAGATACAAAAATAATTCCATCTGCTTTAATTTTTGCTCTGCTTCTTCTATCTCTTTTCCCCGCTCTTCCATGTAACTTCCAAGTGCTGCAAAGGTTCCTGCAGTGGGAAATTGCCTAAAGACTTGGGCTAATAAGGTTTTACGCATGATTAAGGAGGGAAGAAGCAGAATATGCTGTTTCCACACTCCTTTGTGTTTCTGTTGTGGCCCCAAAATAAACAGGCTAGCCTAATACCCCTGGCCTCTGGTTCTGCTGCCCACCGTGTTTTCCTGCCTCTCCAGGGGCTCCCGGCTCTGCCACGGGCTTGTCAGCTTGATTGGAGCACGCTGGCAGCACCGTTTCACTCAGCGTCACGTTACTAACCTTCCGGTGCCTTTTATGTTTCAGCACTGCTGAATTAAATGCAGTCTGAATTAAATACCTGTTTGTATTTAATGGGCTGCTAGTGTGCCTGTTGGATAGGGAGCTGGGAGCCCAGGGCTCTCACCAGGATCTCACTGGGCTCTCACTGTGATCTCACCGGGATCTCACTGGGCTCTCACTGGGCTCTCACTGTGATCTCACTGGGATCTCACTGGGCTCTCACTGACATGTCACCAGTATCCCTCTGGGCTCTCACCAGAATTTCATTGGGGCCTCCCTCGATATCACCAGGATCTCACCAGGATCCCTCCGGGCCCTCACCACCTTTCACTAGGCCCTTATTGGGATCTCACTGGGCCCTCAATGGACCCTCACCATCTCTTCTCCACCATTCAAGGAGAAGAGTCATCTAGTGAATGTTCCAGAATGTTTTATTGCTCGGTGCTATTGAGGGTGACATTATGGGTTCTGCAGTCCACACACAGTGCTGGTTAAAATGCAGCCCCTCCCAAAGCAATGTGTCAGTGTGCTTACTGGGTGAACATCACATGCAGGGGGACCTCTTTCCCAGCCATAGCTGGGACACAGGTTCTCGCTCACTGCTCCTGGGATGCGAGGAATCCGCACTGGGCAGTAAATGTAGAGAGATCTCTATTTTGTGGTCAGGGGGAGAGCGGCCATTACAGGCTGTGTGCTCTGCTCCTCAGACGCCTCCACCTGCATGATGTCGGAGTGGATCACCTGGTCGCCATGCTCTGCCTCCTGTGGAGTAGGTATGCGTTCCCGCGAGAGGTACGTCAAGCAGTTCCCTGAGGACGGCTCCATCTGCAGCCTGCCCACCGAGGAGACAGAGAAATGCGTCGTCAACAGTGACTGCGGTGAGTGCGGCCTTTGGGGGGCGGGGGAATCTGTGGTGTGCCCCCCCCATCCCTGGGCAGCATGTCAGCTGCCAGGGTCTCTGATGTGGTATGTGACTGGTATTACAGCTTTTAACATCCATCCCGCCTGTCCGCCCCACCAGGGCCAAGCAGCTGCCTGGTGACAGAGTGGGGCGAATGGGACGTGTGCAGCGCCACCTGCGGGCTGGGCATGAAGAGGCGGGAGCGTATGATTAAGATGTCCCCGTCAGACGGCTCTGAGTGCGACGCGGAAGTGGCTGAGGTGGAGAAGTGCATGATGCCAGAGTGCCGTGAGTGTCTGCGTCATACCCCCATGAAACCATCGTTTGGAGACTGGCTAAGACTCATGGGAAGGCAGAGATGGGGCCGTGGCTGAAATGACAGAAGTGAGATGAAATGATAGCTTCATGATGGTACGGTAAACAGGAAGCCATTCGTGGTGTGTTTGCTGTCTGACACCCCCCCAGATACCATCCCCTGCATGCTGTCGCCCTGGTCTGACTGGAGCGACTGCAGTGTGACATGCGGCAAGGGCATGCGCACACGCCAGCGCATGCTGAAGTCGCCTGTGGAACTCGGCGAGTGCAGTGAGGAGCTGGAGCAAGTGGAGAAGTGCATGCTACCCGAGTGCCGTGAGTGAACGACACCAAGGGGGCCGTGCTAACCATGCTAACTGATATTATGGGGCCAGACCACAGCAGGCCATGCTAACCACTAATGTTAGGCTGCTCAACTCTGTGACATCGCAGCAGGCTGTGCTAACCACTATCATTAGGCCGCTCAACCCTGTGAAACCGCAACAGGTCATGCTAACCACTAACATTAGGCTGCTTCTGCCTGTAACATTACAATACACCGTGCTCATCACTAACATTAGGCCACTCAACCCTGTGAGACCACAGCAGGCCATGCTAACCACTAATGTTAGGCCGCTCAACCCTGTGACATCGCAGTAGGCTGTGCTAACTGCTATCATTAGGCCACTCAACCCTATGAGACCGCAACAGGCCATGCTAACCGCTAACATTAGGCTGCTCCCACCTGTGACATCACAGCAGGCTGTGCTCATCACTAACACAGGGCCACTCAACCCAGTGAGACCATAGCTGGCCATGCTAAAACTTAATGTTAGCCCGCTCAACCCTGTCACATCGCAGCAGGCCATGCTAACCGCTAACGCAGGGTTGTTCAGCCCAGTGAGCCTACAGACGGCCGTGCTAACCATGCTAATCACTAATGCAGGGTTGCGCAGACCAGTGAGACTGCAGCAGGCCAAACATGAACCTGGGTAAACATGGGCTCAGCCCCGCCCTAATGCTGGGGTCACCCTTCACTATCTGCCCTGCAGCCCCATAATACATCTACTACTTCATAAGAATAAAAAACAGCTTGTGCGGATCTTTATTCAGTTGGCCTGCACCTTAAGGGCACTTGGCCGGATTGTTGTCCATCTATCACTCCTGGCAGCAGTTCAGCCATTGCTGTGGGTAAAGTGCGCTGGCACAGCGAGGAACCAAGGCTGTGCTGACATCAGTGCTGCTTCTCCTCTGTTTTCCTCGGTAGACAAGAGAGTCCTGCAACAGAGATGAGACTTGCTGCCCAAACTCACATTTCTCTGGCAGATTATCTCCGTGAATCTCACAGGAGGCTTATCTGGATCTAAAAGGCTGAGCTCTGCAGGACCTTGTTTTATCAGCCCTCCGGCTGACTCAGCACATCTTGAGTTTAGATTACTGGAGAAGCTGCCTTTCTTTTGCTGACTTTCACTGATAATGCATAGTGTTAGTTTCTCGTCTTAGAGACTTATGCCTGTTCTCCCTCCACAGACAATCTGACATCCCTTCCAGCGGTCTGACATCTCATGATTAACACTTCAGTCGGCTCTGTCTTTGCTTTGTGGCTTTCAATCTGTTTGTGCTGTAATTTAGGTGCCGTACCTCCTTCCCCTGGCAGAACACAGATGCAGTTAGAAAGCATAATAGCACAATCAGATTTACTGGGAAACAATATAATTTGTGCTGCATTTGCTGTAACTTCTCTATCCTGCTGCTGTGGCCCCCACTGAGCTGATGCTCCCTCCCATTCGGAGCCAGCATCTGATCCGCGATTTATATTCCGATCTGGTCGCTAGCATTGTAAAAGAAAAAAAACGCAGAAAGCACACATTGTCATCTTTTGCTCACTGTTAGACATAATTGAAGAATGGATTATAAAAAGGATTATAGAAAGGAAATTGGCTTCATGCTATTTTTAAGCCAGACAGGGATTTTTTTAATCTTGTCGTGAGAATAACTGTGGATTTTATTTCACCCGAATGGAAATTACACAGCTAAGCCAAGCCAAAATATTTAATAAGATAAGCATGTGTTGCCCTGAAGCCTTGCTCATCTTACAGTGACTCCTTGGGTTAGGGTTAGGGTTAGGGTTAGGAAAGCTTTGTAGACACAGCCAATTTATCTAGTTTTATCTAGGAACCATATATTTTTTTTTAAATGTATGAAGACAAATATGCGCCCCCCAGGGGGAGGCAATATTCCTCAGATAAAGTACAAGATGTTCTGCCGTGTTCCTGTCCTGACCCCCCCCCCCTCGTATTCTCCACCTTCCCCACGCCCCCTTCCCCCAGCCACAGACTGCATGGTGACTGAGTGGTCCGAGTGGTCCGAATGTAACAAGTCCTGCGGGAAGGGTCACATGATCCGGACACGCATGATCAAGGTGGAGCCACAGTTTGGAGGTGACCCCTGCCCTGAGACAGTGCAGAGGAAGAAGTGCAAGATCCGGAAGTGCAAACGCGGCCCAGGGGGTGGTGAGGAGCGCAAGCGCCGCAAGGAGGCCCGCGAGAAGAGGCGGAGCAAGCAGAGTCGTGAGCCCGAGGCCGACGAGCAGCCAGGTCAGTGCAGGCGACAGAGCCAAGCCTGTGACCATGAGTGAGGTGTCAGTGTATGGGGCAGGGCCAAGTCGTCCCTCACTGTGAGAAAGATGTCACAATGAGAGAGGTGTCAGCTTTTGGGGCGGGGCCAAACCATTCCTCACCCTCAGAAATTTGTCAGCCTGAGAGAGGTGTCAGCATAAGGCACACATCGTCCCTTACCTAGCCCTTTTCCACTAATGCGGTGCTGGTGCCGGTACCAAACCAGTGCCTAATTTGGAACTGGTTCTGTGCTTTTCCACTGCCGATTCCCTTGTGCTGTGTCCAAAAAACCAGCTTCGGCACAGCACTACAGTATTGAGGGTGAAACTGCAAATCTATGCTGTCAGGATGTGGGGAGGGGCTACAATGCACTGTGCTCTTCAGCAATCACATCTGTTATTTCCGGTGTTTCACGTTTTGTTTGATTTTAGCATTTGCTGAAAACATAGGAATTAAAGCAGAGCTGCAGATAGCAGGCTACATTCGTAGTATGCAGCAAATTATTAATGAATATAAAAAACTAAAAACAAAGACTATGAAAAATATAAAAAGAACTCTCACAAAGCGTTGTGGGATGGAAAAAAGGTTTTAAGTGCCCTACTGTTCAGAATTCATTGTTGGTAGCCAGCCTCCAAAATTCAGTAACACGTTTCCTTATGGCTGCACAGTTGAAAATTGGTGCTTGCTCTCCGGAGTATATGTTTGAGACAGTGACATATGTAGTCAAATTATTCTGATGAAAATTTCTGATGAACTGTGTCCTACTGAATCCAGGGATTATTGTGACGAATCAGTAGCTTGTTAGTGGATTGCCCAAAAAACTGGTAACGGCCATCTTCTGTACAAATGAAAAATGTATGGAGCAAAAATTCTGCAAATAATTTGTTAGAAATATAAATTAGTAATGCTTTGTAGCGAGCTCATGTTTTGTGAAAAAGAATGTTTTGACTCGTTCTAGCTTAAAAACCAGTGCGTATGTTAGCATTAGCCTAAACGTTCTCCATCAAACAATGTTATTTAACAAACTTAAAAATGTCGCTTAGCTGCAGCCGCACACCTCCCTTACCATGGGGGGAAAACCCAGATCCAGAGTGTTCCATTTATACGGACTAGGTCTGGAGACATCAGTGCCAATGGAATTGATGTCTCAATGAAGCCTCCTGCAGTGGCATGTCTGTCTGAGGCTATTAGCTCACAGATGATGGGACCCAAAGAGAGTGTTGTGAGGGGAACCAAAGGGACCTGGGTAGTGCAGTGCTGCCAAGGATGACCTCTTTCATTTTCTCCAAAAGAGCTATCACCGGCATCGACAGATGTTTCCAGCTGTGGTGGGGGTGGGGGGGGGGTGAGCCCGTAGTGTTTCTGAAGAAGCCCCTATTTTCCTAATGCAGGGAAATATCACATAAAAACACACCCCTCCGCTTTCTCACTGCAGGCTGCAAGATGAAGCCATGGTCAGCCTGGACAGAATGTACCAAGCTGTGTGGCGGGGGGATCCAAGAGCGCTTCATGATGGTGAAGAAGCGCTTCGCAAGCATGCAGCTAGCCAGTTGCAAGGACAGGAAGGAGATCCGCGCCTGTAATGTGCAGCCCTGCTAGGGTGACCTAGCAGGGGGCGACTGTGACTGTGTCCATCAGTGATATGATGATGCACTCTGTTTAGGGCTGTCATGGGGCAAAATCAGTCTTGTTTTAACCTGGGTGTCTGTGAGCTGCTGGGACTACCTGGGGGGCCTGGGGCAGATCTGAGCAAGTCTTTGGTTTGTCCTCCACTCCCTACCACCCCAACAAGGTTGGGCAGAGTAAGATAGAGTCAGAGGAAATGCCCAATAACACTTACAGTGCTAGAGCTGCCAGGTCCATAGGCTCATACTGAATACACCAATTACATAGAAGGAACATTTTTGTATGATATGTATCTCAGAACAGGGTCTGGGGGGGGGGCTGGTGCATATCCAAGGCAGCACAAGGCGGGGCCACCTCCTGGATGGGAGGGTTTCATAAGATATAATTTTGTTTTAAATGGACTATATTACTATCACCAATATGGCTATGGTCCATCATCTTCAACCTTGCCAAAAGGAAAACCGTGGCCTTGGATTTGGGATGAGGGTGTGCCCCAGTGATGGCATGTGACTGTAAAGGACTGTGTCCAGTGCACACCAATCCAGTCCTTTGTATTTCTAATCGAGGCTCGAAACCCAACGCAGCAGCCATTTTAAGTGTAGTTAGGGTGGGTTTCTACAGTCAACACCCAGCTTAATGGGAAACAACATCTGGTTAAAACAGATTGATTTTTCGCTGTGTGTACAAAATAACTTTGTTGCATATAGAATTTCTTGCAAGATTACTGTAAACTTGGTGTGGTATATTATTCATAAATAATAAAAAAAAAACAATCAGTTAAGAAATAGAGCTGTTTTATCCTGTGGTAACTTCTTCAATAGTTTATGATATTCTTGAGATAAAAGCACAGGTAACCAACCATTCCAGCATTTTCTACTGGTCAGGATGCTGTTTCTAGCAAGAATCTGTTGTGACTTTTTATTCGACTGTAATACATATAGAGGCTGTACAACTTTTTTATTACTTTGTGCATCATTAGAAATTTTGTTGTGGAATTTTGATAAGAATGTCAGCCGGCTTCTTACCAAAGTCGTGAGTAGATGTTTTCTAGATGTTTCTTTCCTTTTCTCCAAACACAGTCACACAAACACACACACGCACACACTGTCACACACAAAACCTCTCCTTTCTCTCTCTCTAACATATTACTATTTTGGAATAATTCATCTTTACAATAAAAGTCAATGTGAGAAAATTTCTGCGCCTGTCTTTTTGCCCTTCATCCCACAAACACTTGATTTAAAAAATCACTGTGAATTATCAAAATATATACACTCTACTGTGTCTTCTCCATGAGTATCTATTTAATACATATTTTTTCCTATTGTAATTTTAATGTTATGCTTTTGTTCCTTAAAGCTTGTTACTACTGTCAGTTAGGCTGTTAAATTCCTTTCATAGAAACAAATGTATGTTTTAGTGCAGAAGCGCACCTTTAGAAACGGTATATATTTTTTATTCTAAAAGTGCAAAACACAAGGGCACCAGTAGGTGGCGATATGTACTTTGTATTCGTTTGTTTCATTTATTTCTTCTCAGAACTCAAAGGAGCTCTTAGTTGTCTTTCGGGAAAGAGCTTGCTTGGGTAATTTACTTTAGTTTCATGTAGACATTTCTGCTTACCTGTACCTGTGCTATACTGACCGGTAAAAGATGTTATTTTATTTACAATTCAGAGAATCTTCTAAGTATATAACTCATTTAGTTATAAGACTCCTGCTTTTGTTTTCTTGTCCAGAAATATATATACAATTATTACTCTGTTTCTATATAGTAATTCAAAAACATGCCATATTCATTTGGATTTTATTTTTTATTATTTAATTTTTTTGCAAAAATTATGTTTATCATATTATCACAGTTTTTTTTGCCCTTTTTCCAGTAAATAAAAATCCCAGAGTTAATGTGTGCTGTATTTGTCTCTTGTGCACATCTCTTGTAATTATTTAGGCTTGGTGCAGTAGCTGATGCCAGCTCTGAGCTGTACGCTCATTGTTACGTAGAGAACCGTTGAGATGCACTCCTGACACTGACGTCACGCAAATGTTCTATAAAGCGCCACTGGGGGGCGACAGAAGGCTGTTTATATCCAACTCATTTTGACACTTGACAGAAAGCCTAAGGTCATACATTTGCAAATCTGGCCATAAATTTATTACTGAACAAATTAATTTCCTATGTCTTGGGTAGTTGGATGACTGTGGTCCTATGGTTCGACTTGCTTAACCTTTGAGGAGCCAGAAGAATGAGGTAAACTCAGGGTTAGGGTTAGCTGGAGATAAACTAGGGTGCATGAAATGTGGTGGATTTTATCCAAAATACTAACTTTTATAGAGCATCTTCACAGCAATGGTGGACCTGTCAGGATATAAGCTAAAGAGATCACCATCTCCATGGATGTGCATGAAGCCTGTGCAGAGTGTCTTTAGATTTCACTGCCAGTCACTGTACAGTACCTGGATCTTGCAGCAAGCATTGCTGATTTAGAGAACCTCATTCCTCTATTGCAGTGATTCCCAATATGGTCCTCAGGGACCTGCAGACAGTCCACGTTTTTGCTCAGATATGAGAGAAACAATGTACAGCTGGATGGTCTAGAGTGAAAACGTGGACTGTCTGTGGGTCCCCAAGGACTGAAATACTGCTCTATTGGGACTGCATGCCAAGGATATATATAGAAAAAAGTAAAGATTTTGAAGTCCCCTTTGAAGTCCCCCTGTACCCTCATAGACAAATTTGATGAGCTTGTTTTATCCCTGTGACTCAGCCCATTCCCCTGTCCCCTGCAGGGGGCCCTCCCACATGAGTGAGCAGGATGTCCAAACAGTAACCAGTAGGTTTCCAGCTCTGGTCAGATATCTTCAAGGGAGCAAACAGAATCACCTCGCATTGCAACTTGAGAGACACAAAACTGCAGTCTTCAGCAGGGCCGCCACCAGTGACTTCGTTTTACTGGTGCAATGGGGTTCCTTCCTCTTTGGCGAGGGTGCTCTGAAATTTAGGGTTTCCCCTTAATGTGCTGGTTGCCACAGTTGAACTTCTACTGCAGCACCCCTGACACACACACACAAAGACGTGCTCACACACAGTACCCTCTCTGTGACACAGTTGCAATGGCATTCAATGCCAAACACAAGGCGAGATATTAAGTTACAGTACTCACACTCAAAAAATAAAAAATTCTAAATAAACCACAGAAATTTCTTAGGGGTGCTAATGGGGTGCTGTGGCGATCATCGGGCTTGCTACAGCACCCCCAAGCCCCTCCCTGGCACCACCCCTGTTCTTAAGGCACTGCGCTGGACACTGGTCCTTGTTTTCAAGTCCTAATCTTTACATAAGAGAAAGCTGCCGATTTATTATAGTTTATTTTACTTATTGTAGCCTTAAACATAACACTGTAACAATGATAAAACATAATTATTGTTCTTTTTGACCTTTTGTATTTTTACCACAGCATCGTCCTTTTTAATTGGTTGTTGAGTTGCGCCCCTTCTGGGCCTCCTAGGCCACCATCCAGCTGCTTCTGAAACCTGCCAGAATAAAGGACAGCAGCAAGCCAGAATATATGAACAACTGCCCTGCATCCCTTATGTTTTATGCATGTATTTCCTCTGTGTTGCCTGAATGTTCATCCTTTCATTTCCCCATATTCATTCATCACTGCATTCTCTGCAACTCACTGTGCCATGCTGACAGGCGTTTTCGCATATTTTATTTTAATGAGATAAGAAGCACGTTTTATTATTTTTTTCCGATATTGTTTTTATTGTTGTAAAGAATATTTTGTGTGTGGTGTTTTTTGCACTGAACAGCTGACTTTAATTAAGTGACAGGCTGTCATATTTATCAATATTCAGATCACACACTGATGCGATTCTTGTATTCGCTTCCTCAACAGAATCATAGGAATGATTGACATTGCAGGATGTTTTTTTTCTCTTAATAATTCAGTTTTTCTGTATTGGCTGTTAATTTTAAATGTTAGAAATAATCATTTTTTTTACTTTTTATTTGCAGTCTTAGCAACAGAAGGCCCTGTACTTCAATGTATACAATAAACTCTTTGTTAGCTTTTTGATAGACCCCCAAAGACGTTGCTACACAAAACTCAAAGCAGTACAAGGACTGACAGGAAGGCTGCAGCTGTGCTCGTGTGTTATGGAGGAGACGCTTGTGCTCACAGTATTTGAATAATGAATCTTGGAATAAAACCTTGTCTTATGGCCATGGGCAAGAATCAAGTATAAAAATTAGCGCTTGGACCAAAAATGTGGAGTGACTTACATCTCAATGAGTGTGTATGTTGATTTCATTCGGTTTTTACATGAAGTGTGTTTTTGAGCCAGCATGTACACAACAACCAACAGACTCCTGCAAAGGGGAAATCAGATGCAATGCTCAAAATAACTCATTGATAAGGTGTCAAAGTTTAGAAAAGACAGATTTGTCCTTTGTAAACAGTTAGGGCAGTTATCGTGTGAAAAATGCCAGTGATCCAGATTCTGACTGGAAGACAAGTCAGCCTCAGGGGATAACAGGGGATAGGGGATAACAAGCAGACTAAGTGCTAGAAATGTAAAATTTTGGTAACTAATGAACAGATCTAAAATCAATGTGATGTCCATGTGGAAAAGGCCAATTAGCTGGGCGTGCATAGGAAATATGCCACAGCCCCCCCCCACTTGTGCGTGTGATAGGGTTTGATCTATATTCATCAGAAAGCCCACCCCAAAAAGGAAACTGAACTCGGAGTAAAGTGCAACCAGAATATCAGGGTCATACATTTCAGCCAGAAAATCAGCATATAGTGTGAAATACATGCAAACTCCATAAGACAAGTGTGAAAGACATACAAACTCTACCCATATTCTGACACTTAAAAAATGCTGAGATTTAAAAATCACTCATTTTGATAACCTGGAAATTCTGCAAAAAAAAATTACTTCCCCAATAAACAGATGTTTTGCAAACTGCACAGCAAATGTACTAATTGATCTAGGGCCCAGTTTTATAATTATAAAAGCGTAATCACTTAGAGTTCATTATTATTCCCAAACAAAATTAGTAGAGGCTGCCTCTGTTTTATATGTATTGGCACTAAAACTCATAATAGCAAATTATTTGCAGAGATTGCCAAGTCCTGTATCTATGGTTCATTTTAATAACACATCCATGTGCCTGGATCGGACGCGACTGCGCTCTTCAGCAGTGCGGAGCTCATCTGAAATTGCTGTTGCAGTGAGAGGACTGAGCTTCTAATTACTGAGTACAAACAGTTTACTGAGACATGTTGCTATTGCTTAATTAGCAGCCAATCACGGGTGACGGCACAAGGACCCTGAGATGATTGCTTGCCTCAGCACAGAGCAGAGAAGCGGAATTCTCCCCTTCTTTTCTTCTCTCATATCTAAGCATTTATTTCTGTTTCTGATTTTCTTGCCTTCACACCTATAAAATTATGCCATCGTCCTTCAACGGGACATTTTATAAACCAGGTATTACAGGCTGATCTCCGTTTGAGTTTGGTGGGGTCAGCTCATCACCAGGCCAGAAAATGACAGTAGTGTGTCTGTGAGCAGGGAGTGCTATGTCCAGCTCCCCGCCAGCGACCACACTCTGGATGGGCCCCTGCATGGCGGACAGTCAGCCACAAGAAGCTTCCTGGGACAGCAATAGTTCCCCACATCAGGCACTGCTCAGACTCAAGCCGTCATGATTTGAAATGTCACGTGGAATCACATTAATCCGACAGACCCTCTTCCTAACTGTCATCTCTACGCACATACTGTATGATCGCAGTGCTGTTGTTATTTAAAGCTCTGTGAGATTGATATGATTTTTTTTTATATATGAAGCAAAGCAAATGACCGATATCAGGGAACATTGTGACGAAACTTTGTCAATGTTGTGTTAACGTTAACCTACACGTAGAGCTGCAATCTCAGATGAATTCCTCACGATATTTTGGCAGATGGGTCATGGTGAATTGAGAATAAATATAATCTGAATAATAAATGCAGGCCAGTGTACCGAGAGGATGACTTAAAAGCAGAGACGTCCCAGCACAAGTCGAAACCTTGGGAGCTTGGTGATTTGCATCACATTGCGTTTCCATGGCAACAGCTGCCTCTGCCTGATATAGTAACCATGCACTATCTGGGAGGAGTATTGACTTTCATCCTCACATAATATTTATGCAGGCCTTTCCAGCACATGTTATTTTGACTCTTTCAAATCATACTTATTAAGTGTAGCATAGCTTTCCTAACTAACATCACTCGCAGTGCCAATGCAGTATTGTGTTGCATGAGTATAATCATTAACTTCAACTGGGGAGGGAGGGGATCCACAGCACCCCCCCTCAAGTGGAGCGCATAGTGGGATGGCAGCTTCAGCAGTCCTTCAGAGGCTGATTACAAACACATTCACACACTCAGAAAGTCTGAGTGTCAACAAGCCACAGGATCGGCCATTTTTGCACTATGAGGGAATATGAAATGGAGTAGGCAGAGGAAAAGCCCCAGACTGGAGGAAAAGTTCCACACCCGAGGAAAATGTGCACACTAGAGAAAAATCCCCACACTAGGGGATAAGTCCGTCACTGGAGGAAAAGTCCCAGACCACAGGATAAGCTGCACACCAGAGAAAAAGCCCCACACAATAGGAAAATTTTCACAGTGGAGAAAAATCCCTACACCAGAGGAAAAGCTGCACACTGGAGGAAAAGCCCCACCCCAGAGAAAAATCTGCACAATTGAGAATAAGCCTCACACCAGAGAAAAAGCCCCACACCAGAGGAAAACTCACACAGTGAAAGAAAGGCCGTACACCAGAGGAAAAGCTGCACACTGGAGGAAAAATCACACACTGGAGGAAAAGTCCCACACCAGAGAAAAATCTGCACAGTAGAGAAAAAGCCGCACACCGGAGGAAAAGCTGCACACTGGAAAAAAAGCGGCACACCAGAGGAAAATCCGCACACTAGACAAAAAGTTGCACACCAGAGGAAAAGCCCAATACAAGAGGAAAAGCCCAAAACCTAAGGAAAATGTGCACACTAGAGAAAAATCCTCACACTAGAGGATAAACCCCACACTGGAGGAGAAACCATACATCAGAGGAAAAGCTGCACACCAGAAGAAAAGTCGCACACTGCAGGAAAATCTGCACACCAAAGAAAAATCTCCACACCAGAGGACAAGCCATACACCAGAGGAAAAGCCCAACACCACAGAAAAATCTGCACACTGGAGGAAAAGCTGCACACTGGAGGAAAAGCCCCACAACAGAGAAAAATCTGCACACTAGAGAAAAAACCTGACACCAGAGGAAAAGCTGCACACAAGACAAAAAGCCGCACATTGGAGGAAAACACGCACACTGGAGGAAAAGCCCCACATGACTGGAAAAGCTCCACACTGGAGGAAAAGCCCTACATTGGTGGAAAAGCCACACTCTGGAGAAAAAGCCTCACACCAGAAAAAAATCTGCACACTGGAGAAAAAACCACACACCGAAGTAAAAGCTCCACACTGGAGTAAAAGTATCACACTGCAGGAAAAGTCACACACCATAGAAAAATCTGCACACTAGAGGATAATCCCCACACCATAGGAAAAGCTGCACACTGGAGGAAAAGACGCACCCCAGAGGAGAAACTGCACACTGGAGGAAAAGCTCCACACTGGAGGAAAAGCCTCACACCAGAGGAAAACCTGCACACTGGAGAATAATCCCCACACCAGAGGAAAAAGCTAGCTAATTAAACAGCTAATTAATTGATTTCCAATGCTGGCCTTCAAATGCAACATAAAAATGAAATCATAGACAAGACACAACTGGCATCTCTGTTCAAACCATGCAATTTTATTTCGAATGACTCAAAAACTTTTTAAAACGTGCACATCGGAACTCATCATAAGGATTTTGAATGATTTTGAGCACTGTGGATGTGCCGGTAGCCCCTGCAGACTCAGTGACCAAACAGCACTCTACACTCATCCATGGTAACAGCCCCTCGTAACCACTAAGCCACTGTGATTCCTGAGCATAGGATTCAATCCTAACCAGCACAACAGCAGAAATGTCAATTTTCCTCCTTCATAAAAATGGTGTGATTGAGAGCAGTGCTTAATTTGTGAACTTTGTAAACTCTGAGATGCTGGAGCTCAAGACCACAATGGTGTGATGTGCCATTTATTACTTAAACATTTAAGAATGCATTATTTTCTATCAGCACCTATTACATCAAACTTTTCATCTGCGTTGTAGTTTTCTTGCTTCTTTTTGTGGTCCTCCTCGTTAGCATTAGCATCTACAAATGCTGCTCCACTCCGCACTGACAATGCTTATTAGCATTAGCATTGGCATCCACAAACACTGCTCCACTCCGCACTGGCACTGCTTATTAACATTAGCAGTAGCATCCACAAATGTTGATCCACTTCTCGCTGGCACTGCTTATTAGCATAAGCATTAGCACTGGAACTCCTGCAAAGACTGCAGACTATGCTGAGAACTTCCATGATTTGGTGTTTTGTTGAACATCAGAGAAAATGCACTTACCAGAAAGGACTTCAATGGAACCAGGCTAGGAAAAGGTCTACCACACCATAAGAGAGGCCCCCAAAGCCTTCAGTGTAAATATTTAAATACATCCATCTCTCCACAGCCTCTTATCCAATAAAGGGTTACAGTGAATTAAAAGTCTGTCCCAGCAGACTCAGGATATGAAGCAGGTAAACCTTCAGTGAGATGCCCCTTACATATACAGCCACCATAGGAGGCCACAGAGACACACCCACATGTCGTCAGCAGTGAACTTATCAGCCAGTCAATATTCCTCCCTGTATCCCTACACTTAGCACGCTTTAGCCAGTGTCGCAGCATCACAACACTGTTTAGCTGAACTTTATGACAATTCCTGCTGGACAAAACTTCTCAAAACTGACCACATTACTACACAGAAGAGGGGTTGGCTTGTACCGGCAGGTGTTCAATCATGTATCAGATGTGCTGAGATTACTAAGGAAAAATGATGGCCCTTGCTGTGCCCAGAAGGAATGCTCCTATTACCAACTATTGAGGAGATCACAATCCATCAAACCATGAGCTCTATTCCTCATCTGCTTAAAAAATATTCACCATGGTGACAAGGCTTTCTGCTCCTGCTGTCCTAGGTGAATTACATACAGCACGCTTATGTACCAACCAGGACCATAGTACTGCAAAGCCTGCAATAGAGAAGGACTATTCTTCAGAAGCTCTTGCTCATCCCAAACTATGGCCTTGGCATTCTGAAAGACAGCTGAGGTGAAAGAACACCTTCTTTGAAGCCCTCACTATGAAATACATGGGAGGAACATTCCAGCAGGGCAAGTTGCTGGGGAGAGAAGCTGCTTTCCTTCACTGGCTAGATTCATGCATCTCCATTTGAATGATTTATACTCAACATCGCCCCATGTTTTTCCTCCCTTGAGTACTGGCCGCATTTACTTTGGGCCCAGTAGCTGGCAGTTCTCATAGCAAGAATCTTGGAGGCATCAAAAACAGACTAGACACCATCAGTTTTCCACTTTATCCAGGAAACTAAGACACCCAGCATAGCAGAGATCTCTGAGCTGGGATATACCAGTGAGGGAACCTTAATTTTCACTGAGATTTTCTACAAGCTCAGATTTCTTATTCCTGTTCTCATGAACCCATTAAATCACACACTCGAAATGATTTTCAATTAGTACATAGATACTGCTGTACATAGATGTTGTCCAGTTTGGATTCCAGGAGGGAAAACTGTCAATACCGGTCTGTCAGTGTGGCAGGAGTCACCCCCTTACAGCGGCTGTGGCCTGGTCGTCTTGCTGCCGGAATCACCCTCTTACGGCAGCTGAGGCCCAGTCGTCCTCCAGCAGGAATCACCGTGTTGCGGCGGCTGTGGCCTGGTTGTCCTCCAGCCAGAATCACCCTCTTACAGCGGCTGCGACCTGGTTGTCCTCCAGCAGGTGTCACCCTCTTATGGTGGTTGTGGCCCAGTCGTCCTCCAGCAGGAACTACCCTCTTACGGCGGCTGTGGCCTGGTCGTCCTCCAGCAGGAGTCACCGTCTTATGACGGCTGCAGCCTGGTCGTCCTCCAGCAGGAGTCACCCTCTTATGGCGGCTGCGGCCCAGTCGTCCTCCAGCAGGAGCCACCCTCTTACGGCGGCTGTGGCCTGGTCGTCCTCTAGCAGGAGTCACCGTCTTATGACGGCTGCAGCCTGGTCGTCCTCCAGCAGGAATCACCCTCTTACAGCGGCTGTGGCCTGGTTGTCCTCCAGCAGGAGTGCGTGTTCCTGGGAATCCTGCCTGCCTGAGTGACTGAGAGGCAGCTCATGCAGGGAGGGGGGAATAAGTTATGGAAGGAGTCCAGCATCTGACAGCTACACACCTCTAATATCAGTAACAATCTAGAGTCCCCTAGTTAGTGCTTTCTGTGGTTACTTAGTTAAATCTTTTAAATCCAATCACCTCTCCCACCTTTAATTGTATAGATTTTCCCTATTAGCTTAATGTCAATCCCAGTCTCTCAGTGTCTCCTAGTCTAGGAGGTGCCATGATATCTCATGCAAATCTGCAAGGACCAAAGCACTTCAATAACCCTGAGGTTGTAAAATGTTAATAGATATTCTGTGTATGAGAAGCTTTGGGATCAGAAAGTGACTTGGAGGTCACTTGAGTCTGGCTGTGGCCTCATTGTGCAGACAGAGCAGCTTTAGATTTTTATGTAATAGGTGTGAAGTTCAGGAATTCATTGTGAATCATCAGGAAAATCATTGTGCTTACAAAGCACCGGTGGTGTTTATTGTATAACCAGCAACAACAACAGCATGAATCTACATTTCTGTGAAAAGTATTTGAATTGAAATACTCTGGGTGCCAGCTGTCCTAGCATGTGAAGCACATTTCAATGGGCTGAATGAGAGAACTGGCGCTCATCTATACAGTGTGGTACGCAAACGGCAGGCTGGATGCTGACTTGACCCACTGGCATTACAGCAAAGTGAGAAACGCTTGCTGTAAAGACCGGCAGAGTCATCTTTCATGGCTTACTGGTACATTTGATAGGAAGATGATTACAAGCTGGTGTCTCATATAGCAAGATTCATCAAAGCACATGCAGTAGTGATGTAAAAATGACCGCTTACTGTGTTTAAAAAGACTGTTGGCAGAAAGCAGCTCCCCCACTATGGCAAGCATGTGGTCGGTGATCAGGAGTGTTTATGCCATTACATCCTGTGTGTTCAGTGAGTGGGGGTGTTTACACCATTACATCCTGTGTGTTCAGTGAGTGGGGGTGTTTACACTGTCACCTCCTGCGTGTTCAGTGAGTGGGGGTGTTTACACTGTCACCTCCTGTGTGTTCAGTGAGTGCGGGTGTTTACACTGTCACCTCCTGTGTGTTCAGTGAGTGGGGGTGTTTACACCGTTACATCCTGTGTGTTCAATGAGTGCGCGTGTTTACACTGTCACCTCCTGCGTGTTCAGTGAGTGGGGGTGTTTACACTGTCACCTCCTGTGTGTTCAGTGAGTGCGGGTGTTTCTCACTGTCACCTCCTGTGTGTTCAGTGAGTGGGGGTGTTTACACTGTCACCTCCTGTGTGTTCAGTGAGTGGGGGTGTTTACACCGTTACATCCTGTGTGTTCAGTGAGTGCGCGTGTTTACACTGTCACCTCCTGTGTGTTCAGTCAGTGGGGGTGTTTACACCGTTACATCCTGTGTGTTCAGTGAGTGCGCGTGTTTACACTGTCACCTCCTGTGTGTTCGTTGAGCGGGGGTGTTACACTGTCATCTCCTGTGTGTTCAGTGAGTGGGGGTGTTTACACTGTCACCTCCTGTGTGTTCAGTGAGTGAAGGGTGTTCACACCGTTACATCCTGTGTGTTCATTGAGTGGGGGTGTTTACACCGTTACATCCTGTGTGTTCAGTGAGTTGGGGTGTTTACACTGTTACATCCTGTGTGTTCAGTAAACGGGGGTGTATGCACCATTACATCTTCTGTGTTCAGTGAGCGGAGGGTGTTTCGTCAGTTCTATTCTTTGTGTTCAGCCTCTTTGCTTATGTTTCAGCTTATTTTAGACATCATATCTATTGCATACATACTAGTTTTACATCCACTGGAGGGAAGTCTGTACCTTGTTAAAATTACAGCCCAGAATTTACACCAACAGCCCTGTATCACTATCGTTACTATGTCTGTGAACGGCTGTGCATATCAAATTTATTAATATAATTTCATGCTGCTTTAAAGTGTCATTTTATTAACTGGAAGAATGACAATATCTGCTAAGTTCACAGGGATTTGTTTGACTGAACCCTGAAATTTTGTTCAGATATTACAGTTTTATAAATGATGGCAAAATGTTTGCTGCTTGTAAAAAACTAAAATGTATGGAATTAAGATGCAATTTTTTTCTTATTTTGGTAAGAGCTGTAGTATGTCCTGGCGAGGAAACTAGACTATGATGACGTTTACAGTCTCCATCGAGCACACGGACAGAGATGAACATGGGGAGGCATCTCCAGCCAGGTCCCACCAGACCACTTAGCCTCGCCTCCCTTCAGGGCAGAGGGACTCGCGGAGGAAACGCTCCCCGGGAGCTCCGGCTTCTGGCTGTAATTATGGCACCAGCAGTGGCGAGAGCCACATGCTGACGCTCATTAGCACTGCATCAGCGCCACAGCAACGCGGCATTTCTGACGCCCACTCTGGCAGCTTTGTACTACAGAGGACCAGTGTGCTTTTCAATAAATGATGAGACATTTATGAATAATATATTAATTACTTCAATTAAAAATAGATATGCATCATACTCTCTCCTTCAGTCCGGCCATCAGCTCCGGAATCCACCCAATCAGACCCCCCCCCCCCCCCCGCCCCCCCCCCTACCCACAAACAAAATAGCTTTTTTTTTATATCAATACATGTTTTAGTGTGTGTTCGCTTCTCTCTTCGT
>JAAGVU020000008.1:22048300-22072864 GCA_011763525.2 Mormyrus iriodes | reverse complement strand
CTCCCCTCCGTCCGGCCACCCGCCCCGGAATCCCCCCAACCAGGCCCCCCCCCCCCCCCGACATTCCCTGATACCCCCCGGTTGATCGCAGGCTGATTCCCTCGTGCTCAAACTAACTGCTGTTTTCCTTTTATCATCAGCTTGTTTTTTTCAAGACTTTCAGTGTTATTAGATTAAGTTCTTTCCAATAACATTTCCCTCAAGGTTTATTGTGCACTTATTGTATATTTGGGGTTTCCAGGAAAATAAATACCTTAAGCAAACTGTATATGTGCATTATTGCAAGCTTTATATATATCATAATTATTTTCAAATTAAAGGAACACGTAACATGGGTCAGAACACATAAGAATGTAATAAAATGGACCAGCTTAACGCTGGTGTGTTATCGGAGCTGGAGACCTGCAATGCTGATCATTCGTCAGTTTGCATTGAGGACACATGCTATGTAAAATTCCTGTAAATGAAATTATAACAGAATAAATTTTCCTGCATTTGGTTTTGGGGTGCTTTACATACATCTAATTAAATGTGGGTCATTCGTGCCATTGTCATGCAATTCCATCATCCACAGTGGTGGGGCGCCACTGAGCAGTTTTACAGGAAAGGTCAGTGAGCCTTCCTGCTGTTTCTCAGGTCTGTTTGCTCACAGCGTGGTCCAGTGTGCTTCAGCGATTCCACCACATATAAATCTTTAATGTCTGTGAAATGCAACCGTCAAACTGGTGCAGAGAATCACCACCCTGATGCCACCAAAGCCCAAGCATGATTTACCTGCCTTTTAATGTTTGCATCCATTTGTCCTGGGAGAACTTATCAAATGCAGGGTCACTGTGAGCCTGGAGGCTATGCCAGCAAGCACGGGGCAACACAGACACAGACACATACACACACACCAAACATACACACGTTTATATTCATATCCTATATGCAAAACCCTAATCCCAACAATGACAACCTTAACCCCTACCCAGCCTTAACCTCAACCATAAGTAACCAAACAAAACATAAGATTTTTGCCATTTTTAGTTTTTTGATCTTAGTCACAGATTTTTATAAAATTGAATTTCCCCTTGCGGGGACTAACAAAATTATCCCCACAACATCAAAATAACAGGCTTTTAACACATTGTGGGGACATTTGTTACATATACATGACCACGCGCACACACACACACACACACACACACACACACACACACACACACACACACACACACAAACATACAAACAAACACAGGAGGTGACAGTGTAAACACCCCCACTCACTGAACACATGGAGCTCATGAGAAGCCCAAATTTTAGTACCATCTCTGTTTAATAGTAATATGTGTATTAATATGTATGTTATTTAAAGTTGACTAAAATGTTTAATTAATGAAAAATCAGTCAAATAAGCTGAATCAGTAACAGCAGTCAAAGCATGTAATTAAACTGGGCTCTCGATGAAGGCAGAATGCCACGTTTTAACAGCAAAGGCTCCTCTTGGCAACTCATCTTCACAGCCACTGATTGTTACAACATCAATCCACACAGGCCACAAGTCTCAAGTGTGCTGACGGCAGTGGGTGTTTGAGGAAACACGTTTATACCTGAAACCTTGTTACCCGAACTGCGGGTAACCAAGTTGAATACTTTGAAAACATAGTTTGAGAGCTTTAGATGACAGAACTGGACCTACACTACATCCTGCAGGGTAAAAGATTTGTGTGTATGCTGGATGCTGTCATATTATATATGATTGGTGGGATCTCTGGATATGGAGAGCATAACTAACAAAATGATGAAGGGGGAAAGAGCATAATATAGTTTATTTATTAATTTGCCTTTCCTACATCACTTTTATCTAAACTACTAAATGTACAGTAATATATGCACAGGGTGGATTACCTTTCAATATTCCAAACAATAATTATTTATTTAGATAATCATTTATTTCAGAGAGTGGTGATGAATAAAGTTAATAAAAGTTGGGTCTTTCACAAATCCTTTCTGCGTGTTACAGAATCACTCTTTTTCTGATGTTTTTGTCCTTGAAATTGCACTTTGCTGTCTCTGCAGGCCCTGGCAGCTGTGCTGTGACTCCAGCTGTAAGACATTAGCCAGCTAAACGTTTTTTAAGGGCGGAGGATTTTTCACTCCATTTTTTGCACAGTAAAGCTCTGCATGCTTACAAAGTGGTGCTGGAATGGTGCACTTTTCCTTGTGGTGTAATAATGAATGTGTGGTGACCCCAAGTGCACATACAGCGACACTGTGACGTATATCCCACAGCACACCGCACCCCCTGAATCAGCCCTCGCTACCACGACCTCATACAGGCGTTTGTCTTGAATTATTAAAGCACAGCCAACTGGATGGTATAAAAAGCCTTCTGGAAGTCACATTACACGGAATTCTCTTCAGAGCCAATACTGGGTGCTACACAGGAAAGAGCACCCTTCATTGGCATTTAGCAGCGGCCGGAGATGACGGAGATACTGAACAGAATATGAGCGTAGGCACCTCGTAATGCAAGGCCGAAGGGATATCAAAGCCCATCCCGGGAAAGTAGGCAAGCTGGCTGAGGGGGGTGCCTTCCCCTTCCCATAATGCACCTGTGCAGAAGTAGCATTCTGACTTCTCCCACTTTGTTCTATCTCTCTTGCTATTTTCTCCTCTCCTCCTGTCTCTGGGCATACAGCCGCGTCTCCCCTCGACATCGCGCAGATGTTCTCCTCAAGTGTTTAAGGGCGCGGCGTACATGCATTACTTTGGTCATTAAAGCCCTACCGCTGCTGGGAGCTATGTCAGACTCCGCTGCGGCATGGACCAAAGCCAGAAGAGATATCTTTGCTTCACAGTCTTACCTGAGTCTTCACTGTGTACTGACTGTTCATTGCGTATTTCGGAGAACTAAAAAATAGCACCTTACACTTCAGTTAGGAGGTCAGCCTGCCCGTGGCGTCTGAGGAACACACCTCCAGACAAAAACCGCTTTAAGGATGAGGCGATTTAAGCACTGCCTCTTTGGGCTCATTCATTTCTAAGGTGTTAACAGCAGAGAGAGCCGTCGCTATAGCGGCTGCATTCAAACGTGTTCAGAGTCATGTTCCTTCAGAATGAGGTCATCAATTCCGCCTTACAGAATTACGGTGTTCTGCACATCGGAACCAGCCCAGCCTGTATGCCAGCGTGCCGGTGAACATCTCACGAGCAGACAGAGCCAGATCTGGAAATGTCATCTGCCTGGGATGTCCTTGCACCAGTGCAGAGTCCTTATTTTCAGTACTGTTCATATCCCTGTCTGAGGAAATATTCGCCTATGTGGCCCTGCCTAATTAATAAAGCTTTCAATCATGATGTTTCTTTAAATTTACCATTGATTTTTGATGAGCCAAACCTGGGTCTCACCCTGTTCCCACTGCTGGCAGCAGTGCATTACCAGGCCCCCTGTTTTTGGGGGGGTGTTTGACCCGGAGTCATCTTAAATTCCTTGTTCACATCTTTGTAACCACACAAAGCTATAACTGGAGTAAGATCCACTCCCAGCAAAAATGATATGATAAAAGAACTGGACCTAAGCAGAGCCTGAAATCCATTCCAGGATTTCCATGCTTATTCTGCAGAAGCTATAATGAGACCGAGCACATCTTCCACTCATGCTACCCATAGCAACAGCAAGTGCTTGACAGCAGCGGAGGGAAGATTCAGAGGGGGCTGTTTTTTTCCTGACACCAGATCATGTCAGTAAGTCAAGTGATCTGGGTTCTTTACTGTAGGTCCTAACAGAACCAAAAGGTCCAGAGTATGAGCATGACATCTTCCTGACCAGCTTACCTACACAGCAGTATGTGCCAATCAGAGTGACTGTGGAAATTTAGCAGTATTAAAGCACCTTCCACAAGGTATGGACATTGGTCTTCAGCCAGAGATGCCAAACCATGAAGCCTCACATGCTACGTCAGCTGGTGGCTAAACTGCCGGCCTGGTCACCGCTGCCCCAAGTTACTGTCTAAAGCATGGCAACCATGTGCAGCAGACGGCGGGACAGAGGATCACCGATTTAGAGCTTCATGATCTGCATCATGATTCATCAGCTCCTGCAAATTTTTATGGTTATTGAATGAATGGAAATTAAATTGAAAAATGTTGGACAAGAAATCAAATAGATCTGTTTCGGCTCTTCGAGCAGCAGGAGGAATCGCCAGATGTTTCATTACCTTGGGTGTGATGTGGTCAACATGCCATTTTCCCAAAGGACTTCTCTGAGCTCACTGTGTAACTAAGACAGAGCTGGGGGGGGGGGGGGACATATGGCCAAAATGTCGCATCAAAATAGTTTTGGTTGGAATCATGATCCATGATATGGATCACCATTGTTTTTTGTTTATTTATAAACCAATCAAAATGGGAATACATGTAGTAATGTTCATCAACCATTTAACCACTTAACCAGCAATTCTGTCCTTACGAGAAACACTGCTTGTAGCATTATAATCAGGGATTGAAATAATGGCTTCTGAAATAGGCATTCACCATATAAATTGATACGTGCAGCAATTTCTTGTTGTAACAGTGCAAATGTGTATTTATTTTTAAGTGCATTTGTGCTGTTATGACACGAAATTACTGCACATTTTAACCTTTATGCGGCAAATGAAGTAGCCTTAATGTCCATATCTTAAAATGGCATTTACACGGAACATTGACAAAACTGACATTTACATTCATTTACACAGTCAGTGACAAAAAAGTTAAGCACCCAGACAGAGTGGTGGAAATGAAATGAATCTGCACATGGTGAAGGGTCACATGACTGTATCCCAATGATTATAATATCAGATCAAACGGGCATACAATTGGCAGTATGGGCACACTGCTGGTCCCAAGTCAGCAGGGAGTGGCACCCCCCCAGGTTTGGATACATGCAGCGACACGGTGCAGAAGCGAGTCGTACAGCCATTGTATCCTGTCCTGTGGCAAGTCGGCCCACAGCTGTTGTAACTGGCCCTCAAGATCCTGCAGAATGGCACTGGGTCTGAGGTAACATCCAAGCTGATCCCATACATGTTTGATTGGGGAAAGATCAGGGGTCGTGGCTGGCCACGGGAGGACCTCAACATGATGCTGGCAGTCCATAGACACAGGTGCCGTGTGTGGATGGGTGTTGTCTCGTTGGAATACTGTACCATGGTGCAGTCTCAGGAGGGATAAGACATGCGGACGCAGGATGTCACTGATGTAGCGCTGTACTGTCAGGGTCCCCCGAATCACTACCAGAGATGACCTGAAGTCATACCCTATGGCTCCCCACACCATGATGCCAGGAGTAACGCTGGTGTGTCTGTCCACAGCATTGCCAGGATTGGGTCTCTCCCCTCAGCGCTGCCATACGCGCACATGACAGTCATCCATGGTAATGCAGAACTGAGATTCATCACTGAACATGGTACGATGCCACTCGTCATCAGTCCATGCCTCCCGGTTACAGCACCACTCCAAACGCAGCTGTCTCTGCGCTGGTGTTAACAGCAGCCTACGCATGGGACAGTGAACCCGTAGTCTGGTTGATGCCAGTCGTCGAGACACAGTGTGGGATGACATGGGGTGTTGTACAGAATCCAATACCTGCGTCTGGATGACAGGCACAGATGTCATGGGGTTCTGTAATGCCTGGCACACAATATGACAATCCTCCCTTGGTGTGGTCTGTCTTGGGTGACTGGAACCTTCATGACGTGTGTGGGTGCCCTCACGTGCCCATTGGTTCCAACATCAAGCAACTGTGACATCTGCATGCCCCACATGCCGGGTAATTGCATGATATGTCCACCTGGCCTCATGCAGACCTACAATGCGACACCTATCAAACTCCGTCAAGTGCTGGTAATGCTGTTTAATGCATCTACGAGGCATCCTCTGTGTCTAGTGACTAGACATACCAGCTCCTTGCCATTGTACCATTTACATACCCATCACTAGTCTGCACGTGTACCAAATTACATCCACATTGGACTATTACTTCTGCAGGCTTAACTTTTTTTGTCACTAAGTATATTATCTATATTCTTCATATGTCTAAATATATAAAAAATCTATTTATTTCTCATTTGCACTATAACCAATGCTTTCCATGACATAACAGTAAGAACCGCAACAGATGCAGCAATGGTATAACTAAGTACAAACATATAATGTCAAACAGACACTGTCAGGATCGGTGCTCCTCTGATCCTGTCCAATGCTTGTCCCTATTTGGCCAGCAGGTGTTGCCGGCCATCCTGTTCCCCCCTCTGTCTTGTAGCCCCTAAGTTCCTAGTGTGTTTCGTTACTCCCCGAGCTACCATGTGGCTTAACAGGCTAAGCGGTTTGTCATCATCCAGACTCCCTTTTGTTGTGTTGTATGTATTCCGGTTACAGTCCCTTGTGTTTGCTCCGTGCTCCCTTGTTGTATTATGTTCTGATTTCCCTGTTTTGGTTTCCCTTGGTGTTTGAACCTGCTGTATCCGTTAATTGACCTCACCTGCTCCTTGTTGCCCCTAGTTCCTTATACCCACACCTGCCCTTTGTTAGTCTTTGTTATTTGTGTATTTAAGTGCCTTTGTTCATCTCCTCAGCCAGTCATTGTAGTTGTTCTCCGTGTTGGTAGCTATGCTAGTCTCCCAGGCTAGCTCCCAGTTTTACTCTGTTCCTTAGTTGTGTTACTTTGTAGTACTTTTAGTTAGTCCCTTTATTTTGTGTTTCCCCCTTTTGTGTTCTGTTTTGTTAATAAAGTCCTCTGTATGCTGTGAGCCGCTCTGTGCATCGTCCCTCTTTTCCCTCCTTCACCATGCCCTGCCATAAGAGACACATACAGACCTCATGGTGATTTTATTCTGAGCTCACATGTTGCTGCTACCTAAATTGTTCTTAACTGTACACACACAACCGCCACTTACCTAGCAAAAAACTGCCCAGCAGGCACAGTGGGGTGTACATAAAACCTGTATGATGTACCAGATTCCAAACTTATGCAAGCTAAACACCAGCAAACAAACAAAAAGTTGTCATATTAGCAATTTAACTTTGGAAATAAACTTATATATTCATTATAACACCAGAATACTTAAGATGAGCATGCATACAAATGACAAAGAAGCTGACAAAAATGACAGAGATGTATTCCCTGGACAGCCCCCTCACCCCTGTCTAATCAATACTCCTCCCAAACATCCTCAACCTCAGTAAACTCAAGCATACTTTACACACTCTCACAACCTCTGCAAAAAAACTTTATTTTAAGCCCAATCTAATAGTCCTGCACAAGGGATTCAATGGTATTGAAGCAATGATGGTTATTGTGGGTACAGCACAACATGCAGACCCTGTGCAGCCCCCAGGAGGCAACATGGGAAAGTGCTAGAACTGTGCAGGTAAGTCTTTATGTCTATCCCATTAATGTTTGATACTTTTGGGCAAAAGATGTAGATACTGTATATACTGAAGTCTTTTCCGTATTCATACATCATCTTGATTTATCCTTGTTCTTCTTGGCTAATTATAGTGTGGCTCGAAGCTCAATGGGTCGGACCGTTGCCTCACACCTCCAGGGCTGGGATTTGGAACCCACCCCTGCTCTCTGTGGGTGGGCAGTTTGCATGTTCCTCCTGTGTCATGTAGGTGTACACTGGGTTCCTTCCGTGCTTCATTTCCATACAGATTTGTGTACTGATGCTGTGGGGGGGCCTGCGTCTCTGGGTAAATGTGCCTGTATGCTCATGTATATATTACATTGTGGGGTTGTTTTGACATTGTGGGGACATTTTTTCAGTCTTCAGAAGAGGAAACTCAATCTGTGAGTGCAATCAAAAAAGTTAAAAATGTCAAAAGTCTCATATTTTGTTTCGTTACTTATGGTTAAGGTTAGGGCTGGGTAGGGGTTACGGATGTCATTGTTGTGGTTTGGGTTTTGCGTATAGAAATGAATGGATGGTCCCTACAAAGATATGAATATAAACATATGTGTGCCTGTGTGTGTGTGTGTGTGTGTGTGCTGGTGGACTGGCATCCCGTCCAGGATGAGCATAATAAGCAGCTGGAAGGTTGATGTATGGAGATGCACGCTATTCAGCTTGTGCCATTTAAAACTGGGCTTGTTTTCCAATTCATTTTTGAACAGAGATCGTCCTGCTTCTGACTGCAAAGCCCGATACCAGCCTTATTGTTCTCACTCTACCCATAATCTGTGCTGCTGAATCGGAGGATGTGGGGCTCACTCTTTACTGATGTAGGACGGTGTTTTATGAACAGACATTTAAAACAGCACCAATGAACAAACGCCAAAGCTTTCACCCTGACATGAAAGCTTCATGAAGGAAAACTGTGCATGCCAGCACCTAAAGATGGTTGCAGATATGATGTGTTGACCCTAATGCTATACAAGAGTGGTGTAAATGACCTACCTTGAGGACTCCCTCAGTGTGAAAACCAGGGACTATCCACACCAAATATAATAATAAACTGAACTACTAATAATATAAAAAACACCTATACACAATATACAAAATTATATCATACAAAGTGAGAATATAGAAAAGTATATAACTTACTCTCTTATGCATAATATGATGTGTTAAGACCTTTTCTGGATGCATTATTAATTTTAATCCTTGCACTTGCTGATTAATCTAAGCAAATAAATGGATTTCCTCCCTAGGGGGGCTGGCCTACATGCCATTCCGGAGGTGATGTTCTCATATTAAAGAATTTAAGGCTTAGCTGTAGGTTTCCAGTGGTGACCCAGCACCGGTATCATGGCAGCATTGGCCTCATCCATTATACAGGTTTCTGACATGAGGAGAACTCAGCCCGCATCTCACCACGCTCTCCATCAGGCAGGTTTTAATCGTTCTGCTGGATCAGTATTCATTTCAACTTGTTCTTCTTCCCATGAGTCTACATGGAGACCAATCGTCCCTGGGCCCCAACCACGATAAGCATTCTCATGGCCACATAGATATCGCTCCTGCTATTAAATCAATCTGTCATGTCAAGGGTAAGGACAGAGGCGAAGGCAGGCACGAGGAAAACCAAATGGGGCTATATTTAAGGCAAACTCTAACACAGGAAGGGCAAGGGAACAGAACCACAAGGAGAGGAGAACAGGGCACAGGGCAGCAACATCAATGACTGGACTGTGGAGCACAGGCCTGGAGGGCACTCTTATACTGGACGAATGAGGGAGCAGATGAAGGGTAGTTGGAGTGATCCACACGAAGGCTGGAACAGGAGATAAGACAAATGATTAACAGGTGTGGCTCGTTAGAGCCAAATTAGGGAAAGAAAGGGGGCAGGACTGCAGGGTGTGGCAATCACTTTGTGGATGAAGTCTCTGTTTGTTTGTGCTTTCACAGGATTGTATTTTCAACAGTAACTGAGTTCAGTATATGAGTGGTAACTGTAAGACAAGGCCACCCCTGCTTGGCTTGACTGATTATGCAATACAAAAACACCCTCTGCTCAGTACTCCCAGGGTCATTGGAGGTGCTAATTTGCAGCATTGATTGTTTTAATGCATCAACATGTGACACATTCTTACAGCTGCATTCATGCTTGTTTCCGGCTGGGCTAGAATATTCAAGAAATATTATAATTTAAGGTGAAAATCATTGGTCTAATTATTGGTGTAACAAATTAAAAACACATCAACAATTGAAAGTAAGTATGCTCAATACTCAAATTCATGCAACATATTGTATATCATTCTGTGTTCTTCTATTTTGTCGTCAAATGTTTTCCAGACACATAACTATTGCCTATATATAACTATAAAAAAGTTGTCAACTCTACATGTGTTTATCAGGCCCCTCTGTCTTTACAAAGTTATAGCAATATTGCTGATAAGCCAGCCAGATGACAGATGCTTTCATTTAAAGACCATCAAGAGGTGTCAGAATCCACCAGAAAGTACCAGGATCCCCACAAAACATGTCTGAGCCCCATTGCTTTAACATTATTAGCACTGTTACAATAACCCCCCGAAATGATGCTTTCAGATGCCTGAAATGTTTCATTGCCCTGCCAGCACAGTATAAATCATGCCCCATTTCAGTATTTGAGGACACTCGTCGAAATATACTTTGATTTAATTTTGCACCTTTATTCAATGCATACAAATGATGAATATGAACCCTGTGTACCATGTGACCTGGGTCAGGGTTAGAGAGGTAACGCAATGCACCCTGGGATTGAGACTCGAACTGTACTACATGTCATCAAGTGACAATAAATAAATCATCCGAAAACATGCCCATGATATCCATTTACTATTTGAGCATGCACCTGCCTAACCCTGTAAGCTCCAGAGTGAGTCAATGAGCCTCAGAGGAAACCGCGACTGTCCCGCTTGTGAATCTGACGCCTCTGTGTGATTATTAATCACCGGCACAGCGGTGTGCTGTGCAACCCACTCTCTCCCACCCCCTTCATCCTGCTACAGTTAATTGGACCTGGCCCTCATGTGAGAATCAAAGTGATGGCAGTACAGGAAGTCGTGATCGACGATGCCAGGTCTTGGGTCATTCTAACACCCTCAAGCTCTTTCGCTCACTGACTGACGGCCTCCTTGATAAAAACTGACAGCGAGAAAGAGCCTCCAGGTGGGATCCAATGAGGAGGCTACCTCAGGGCAGGGCAGGAATATCCTGGTCAAAACAGTATCTGAGCAGTGGACCATGGAATAGAAACACAGAATTCCATACCTTCACTGTTTACCAAAAGAGAGAGAAAAGAATAAGAAACCAGAAAGATCCCAATAAGGATAAGCTGTCATGGTGACAGGGTCACCCAAACTTCCAATAATACGACAAGTGAACCTCTGTGACCCTGGCATGCCTTTTCAAAAGCTCACAACTATGTTACATGTAATAATTGATGCTACTCTACAGAAAAAGGGGTATCGGACATCACTACCTGACAGTGAGACAGAGAAGCCGATTTCCCAACCAGATCACACGAGAGAGAACCCGATATCACAACTGGATCGCATGCGAGAGAGGCCGTTATCTCGACCGGATCCCGCATGAGAGAAGCCAATATCCCGACTGGATTCCACACAAGAGAAGCCGATATCCCGACCGGATCCTACACGAAAGAAGCCGATATCCCGACCGGATCCCGCACGAGAGAAGCCGATATGCCGACCAGATCCCACACGAGAGAAGCCGATATCCCGGCTGGATCCCGCACGACAGAAGCCGATATACCGACCAGATCCCACACGACAGAAGCAGCAGCAGCCTGGCAGAACATCTCGAGCAGGGAAGCTGTAGCCACAGAGGCTGAGCCAGGTCAGGGCTTTCAGGTGGAGATGAGGGGGCTCTCAGTGACACAGGCAGCAGGATGATGGACCCCCACTTGCAGAGAGGAACGACACCGGTGTCCTCATCATCACGGGCCGCCAGAAAACAGCATGACTCCAGCAGCACGAATGACGAGTGAATGTCATATTGTCTCATAAGCTACAAACCACTGAAATGTACCAGACGGACAGAAATAACAGGGAAACAATAAATAAACTGGCAAGTGTGTTCAGGATGCATAACTCTGTCAATTTCTGATATACAGCAATTCTCACAATGATACCTCTTGTTTTCTGTTCAGCCTTATCCATGCCATCTACTGATCATCGACTGTGGGTTTGCACTTTCAAGCCGGGGTGGGGGTGTTCGGCCCCATGGATATTTTTGGAGGAACCAAAATGTCTCAAAAATCAAGTACGAAAAAACAAACAAATATATTAATAAATATATCCGTTGTGTCTGATTTGTGTCGAGCATTTGAAATTCTCTTTCTCTATTGTAAACAAGCAGAGGTTATAATCTTGTCGTGTGAAGTGCTACAAAAATTAGCACACAAGGAAAGGCCTTGGTGAAGAGGTTAATCATCAGTGGCATTTGGCAGGTGCTTTGAGGAAAAAAAAAGATCACAGAAACCGTCAACATGACCGAGCAATCTGAGAAAAGCGATGGAAACATCAGCAGTGAAGGACAGCTGGCATGCAGAAAAGTGAGAGGAGAGAAAGCTAAAGAAAACGTGAAGCTTGAGACTAAACAGCAAAAAGGTGTTAACACAGGTGTTAATGGAGCTTATTGTCCAAAGACACACAGCTATTAAGTTATACAACGGAACAACACTGGCAGATATTTGGCACATCTACAGCTTGGTGAACCCAAAGACCCAGGAAAGACGACCCACTATGATCTGATGTGGAAAGTGCGCTGCCACGACATCACTGGCTGATGTCACACTGAACAGCACCTTGGGATACTACAGGGGACTCCTGGAAGCAAAATTTGAGCAAAATCTTATGTTCGAAGCTTTTTTTTTAATCCAGTTTTTAAGTCATCCATTTTTCCTGAGACAAAAGAGATTAGTTGAACTCAAGGATTCCGTTTCATTACACAAGCGACTCTGAAATTACTTTGTTGGATTGTTTTCCTATGTAGAGGACACTTTCAATCCTCCACAACATGGATTCCACATGATGTTGGAAACATTTTTACATCGCGCAGTTTCTGCAGATTCACCCACTGCACATCCATGCTGCGAATCTCTCGTTCCACCACATCCAAAATAAAGTGCTTGATTGGATTTAAATCCAGTGACTAGGAAGGCCACTAAAGTGTACTGAACACATGCATTACATGAGTGAGCAGAAGGTTACATCAAGGATCATTAGGACAGTAGCAGAGGTGAATCTCCAATAAAAATTGGCAAAGCTCAAAAAAAGTGCTGTAGTTTTCTACATGAGACAGGGACAGACCATTCTGTAACTGCACATACTTTCTCTGGGACCATCTCGATCTTCCCTGCTTGGCATTGCGCTTGGTGATGGGAGCCGCACAGTTTTTGTGCTGGGGTTAATGCCAGAGGAATTCTGGAACAGTTATTGACAGAGTGTTGCTGACTTTTATGCAGTATGTACTTTGGCCCTTTTGCATTCTGTTACTTTACACGGTCTGCCACTTTGTGGCTGAGTTTCTGTTGTTCCTAAATGCTTCCATTTTGCAATAATACCACTTACATTTGACTGTGGAATATCTATCAGGAAAGAAATTTCACAAACTAACTTATTGCAAAGGTGGCATCCTATGACAGTACCATGCTCGAAGTCACTGAGCTCTACAGAACGACCCATTCTTTAAATGTTTGTCACCCTAACTGCATGGTTAGGTGCTCAATTTTATACACCTGTGGCAATGGGTCTGAATGAAACACCTGAATTCAATAACTGAGAGGTGTTTCCTAGTACTTTTGTCCATATGGTACATCTTCCCCATTCGGGTGTTTGATGTCAGCATTAACTGAAGATCCTGACCAATATCTGATTGGCCAAATGGATGAATTACATAGAAATTGCATGAATCAGCAGGTGTACAGGTGTCAAAAGTCTGGACATACCTGCATGCTTTTCATACATTTGTCTCTAATTTAGGTATGTTATTCACCTTAAAGTAAAAGGCCTCGAGGCAATGAAGTAATACATATCAAATATTCCAACGACCAAGAGAAATGTTTAACATCTCAAAATTTTATCAAATTTTAGACTCTTCAAAATAGCCCCCCGTGTCTTCGATGACAGCATTGTAAACTCATGGCATTCTTTCAAACAGCTTCCAGATGTAGCCAGCTGCAATGCTTCTCCAACAGTCCTGAAATAGTTTGCACAAGTTCCGGGCTCACACACATACACACACACACACACACACACACACACATTATGATCAAAAGTTTGGGATCGCTTAGAAATTTCCTTGTTTTCAAAAGAAAAGATTTTTTGTCCATTGAAAATAACATCAAGGCAATCAGAAATACAGTGCACACATTGTTAATGTTGTAAATGACTTTTGTAGCTGAAAATGGCTGGTTTTTAATGTAATATCTACACTGGCATACAGAGGCCCATTATCAGCAACCATCAGTCCAAAGGCACATTGTTTGCTAATCCAAGTTTATCATTTTACAAGGCAAATTTGTTCATAAGAAATCCCTTTTGAAATTATGTTAGCACAGCTGAAAACTGGTGCTGATTAAAGAAGCAATAAAATTGCTCTTCTTTAGATTAGTTGAGTGTCTGGAGCAACAGCAACTGTGGGTTTAAATTATGACTCAAAATTACCAGAAACAAAGAACTTTCTTCTTATGCTCATCAGTCTCTTGTTGTTCTGAGAAATAAAGTTTCAGGCAGATTACCATCCAATTGACATTTGTATATTTACTACATGAATATAACGTAATAAAACAAACAGCGTTACTATTTACAGGTTTTTATTGACTCTTTCAAAATACAGTACCGCTGTCTCAAACGCTTTTCAAATTACAGTACTGTACAAATTAAATTACGGAACTGTATATGATTCAAATATGCTAAGTTGCAGTACAATATTGTACATAAAATATAGCATATTGTAGTTTTGCTGCTATATCTCGGTGGCGCGTTTTTGCTAGGTTCTTTTTCCCCATCATGATTTCTGTACACGCAGCTTTAGCCTCAGGTAGCCTAACTAACAAGAGTCAGACGGGTTTCTGCAAGGCAAAGTAGGGCTATCAATGTAAAGTAAAAAAATAAAATTAACGTAGTTTCACTTTTTTCCTTATGTTGTCAAGTGTAAAAAAAACCAAAACGAACACTGTAAGCGGACTACTTCATTACTATAAGCGAATTATTTAAACAGAATTTGTACAGGAATGATTCCGTCCCAAGCTTTTTGATCCATATAAGCAGTTGATCAATATAACCGTGATCAGTATAAGCTGCTTCCATTGTGTGTGTCTGTGTGTATATATAATACTTGGAACAACAGCCAATAGCTGTGTGTACCACTCCTTTGGAGAATGATATATCGTATAATTTGACTAATCTAGACTAATCTATTTATTTTAATTGAATAGATGAATCTAATTATTTTACAAAATTAGTTTAATTTCGCTCTATTTCCCAAGCGTCTTATTGTCCGTTGTTGTTAACAGGATTAATTTCTCAATTAGACGTCAGGTAGACGGCCCAGTTAACACGAGTTTCGTTATCAATAGGATTTATTTATACAGCACAGTAAGTCGGTAAGGTTCGGGGATGCAGATCTGCCCATAATTAGGTTTTACCAGGACTTCCCCGGCGTCATTCACATAAACCGTGACACCTATTGGGAGGATGGACGTGTATGTGCATGAAGTGAGCCAGTCCGCACTCCTCTCTTCATCCTCAGTCTATCCTCGGAAAAGCTGTTCGGTTCTTTAGATGCTGCTTCTGATCCCCTGGCCCGAGTCACGGAGCCACAGAGCCGGGCTTTGGTAACAGAAACAGAGCAGTAGAAAGCTGCGCTCCGCCCGCCGCTGGTGCTGATGCTGTGATGAGCGGGTGAGGCGGCGGTCGGAGAAAGAGCAAAGCGCCTCCATGCACAAGGATGCGGGGGGGAAATGCCCGGCGACAGGGAGCACGACGTGTGTCGGAAGGCGCTGGAACTCCTGTCGGATCTCTGCTCTAAGGGCGAAGTGCAAAGCGACAGCTGCCTGGATTTCAGTTACTATCTCCGCGATCTCGGACGGCCGCGGTACCCCGACGCAGGTAAGGATGGGAGGCGCAGTTTGGGTTTGAAACTTGCCCGGCGATTAAGTTGCACGGGAAGTGCTTTTTAATTTTATAAATCTCTATATTTACTGCACTCCACGTTCGTTCACAACTTAAGTGCATGTGAATCAGTGCCCCACCCTCCAGAATAAAAGTTGCTATGGGGAAAATGCAGCATTTATTCATGCATGTGTTTATTTAGATAGAGACTTCATAGCCTGTAAAAGCAGACAATTTCCTCGTTTTGAGGGACATTTGGACACATCCGTCCTCACAGCCGCTTCTCCTCTGCCCGCGCTCTGCCCAGCGACGCCACACCCTTAGTAGCGGCCCCAACGAGGAGCACTGGCCGAGCGCGGGGCTTCACTACGCACCTGCCATAATGTATAAATGCTGATAGCATGCGTTTATTAGGTTGTGATTATTAGGATATTATGGCAGAGACCGATCTGGTGCTTGATTATACAATCTTGTCATGGGTAATCCGTCCTTTGAAAGTTGTATTGTGCCAAAAGTTTTAAAAGCTATTTCAGAAACACCTGTGTTGCCTGCTGAATGGCAGGTATCGTGAATTTCATTGCCTTTCAGTGGGAATTTGAGGTTATGTACATAAACTCTGCTTAAATCTCACTCTTGTTTGATTTTACTTGATAAATATGCTCTGACACCCTGAGGACAGAAAGGCATGCCAACCTGCTGGCTGTAACTGAGCGGGAAGGAGGAGTTTGTGCTGCAGCTTCCTGCTTAATGTGGCACATTTTCACCACATGCTGTACTGGGGAGAGAGCCCAGCACAGACTAGGGGTGCAGCAAGACGCAACTCGTTAATGACAGCTCCTACTGAAAGCTGTCGGGCAGCACTGTGTTTGGGTACTGCGGTACGGAGAGCATTAAACAGCCAAATATTCAGAGCCCCAATGCGAGCAGCATACAGTCAGCCTTGACTGGCTGAGGAGATGTCTCTTTACCAAACAACATAGGAGTGCCCATCTGTTTTGTGGTGTGCCCTCATGCCCATGTTTCCGGTTTCCAGTTTCTCGGCTGCAATGGTGTTAATAAGATGTGGCAGCAGAGAGCGGAGTAATAATCACAGTTACAGAAGTGGCGGTTCCTGGGGCCCACGGGTTCTGTGGGATGGAGCTCCGGTACAGTGCGGGGTTAGTGTTAGGGTCTGTATCTGAGTAGGACCCTTGTTAGAAGCTCCCGGTACGGTGCGGGGTTAGTGTTAGGGTCTGTATCTGAGGAGAGCCCTCGTTAGGAGCTCCGGTACAGTGCGGGGTTAGTGTTAGGGTCTGTATCTGAGGAGAGCCCTCGTTAGGAGCTCCGGTACAGTGCGGAGTCAGTGTTAGGGTCTGTATCTGAAGAGAGCCCTCGTTAGGAGCTCCGGTACAGTGCGGGGTTAGTGTTAGGGTCTGTATCTGAGGAGAGCCCTCGTTAGGAGCTCCAGTACAGTGCGGGGTTAGTGTTAGGGTCTGTATCTGAGTAGGGCCCTCGTTAGGAGCTCCGATACGGTGCGGGGTTAGTGTTACGGTCTGTATCTGAGTAGGGCCCTCGTTAGGAGCTCCGGTACAGTGCGGGGTTAGTGTTAGGGTCTGTATTTGAGGAGGGCCCTTGTTAGGAGCTCCGGTACAGTGCGGGGTTAGTGTTAGGGTCTGTACCTGAGTAGGGCCCTCGTTAGGAGCTCCGGTACAGTGCGGGGTTAGTGTTAGGGTCTGTATCTGAGGCGAGCCCTCGTTAGGAGCTCCGTTACGGTGCGGGGTTAGTGTTAGGGTCTGTATCTGAGGAGGGCCCTCGTTAGGAGCTCCGGTACACTGCGAGGTTAGTGTTAGGGTAAGTATCTGAGGAGGGCCCTCGTTAGGAGCTCCGGTACAGTGCAGGGTTAGTGTTAGGGTCTGTATCTGAGTAGGGCCCTTGTTAGGAGCTCCGGTACAGTGCGGGGTTAGTGTTAGGGTCTGCATCTGAGGAGAGCCCTCGTTAGGAGCTCCGGTACAGTGTGGGGTTAGTGTTAGGGTCTGTACCTGAGTAGGGCCCTCGTTAGGAGCTCCGGTACAGTGCGGGGTTAGTGTTAGGGTCTGCATCTGAAGAAAGCCCTCGTTAGGAGCACCGGTACAGTGCGAGGTTAGTGTTAGGGTCTGTATCTGAGTAGGGCCCTCGTTAGGAGCTCCGGTACAGTGCGGGGTTAGTGTTAGGGTCTGTATCTGAGTAGGGCCCTCATTAGGAGCTCCGGTACAGTGCGGGGTTAGTGTTAGGGTCTGCATCTGCTCTGTTACATTAGCATGTTTTACCCTGGCGCTGCCCCACGAGTTTACAATTTCGAGTTTACTGTGACACGTTAGAAGCAGCACACTGAAATTCATACGTCACAGTTGTAGGGGAGAGGACAGGTGCATGGGGGGCAACAGGACAAACAGCAGTTTGATCATAGGAGAGGACGGGACACTGACCAGGACACAGAAGCCAGCATCCTCTGTGTCGTGTTTCACCGTGTAGCACGCAGGAGGTGGGGGCTCGCACACTCCCAAGATGTGTTGGCCCAGTTTCTTTTATAGCTCAAAGGGTTACGCATGTGGTCCATGTGGAGCCCAAAGCATGTTGTGACATGTCCAGTTAAAGATCTTCCTTTTATGGCAAAGACATGGCTTTGTGAGATTGATGACGAGAGCACATAATTGTCATGCACCAGAACCTCAGTGGTGCTAATGATCTGAGTAAATGAAGCGTACTTTTCCAGGTTGGATTTAGGGAACATAATCAGAATCAGAATACTTTTATTATTGTGGAGGAAGCTGTTTGTAATTACAGACTGCACAGTATGTAGCCATATAGAAAAATACAAATACATAATACATAGTCACAACAACAATTGCTATATAAAACAAATAAGTATAGCATACAGAGATGCCTGAGGTGAAAAATATTGAAATTTTCATGTAAAAAAAGATAAATAAACAAACAGAATGTCTGTTTTCTAGGCTTCAGGTCTGCCACAAACTATCAGATGTCTGAGGACTCTTACGTACAGTATGTCTCTATGTTCTTAGTGATCACAGATCGAGCAGCCTCTATCTCCAGCACCACTCTCCTGTGAAACATCCCCATAACGTTGGACAGATTTCAGACATTGGTTAGCAAACCATGCCTCTGCTATTTTAAGCCAGTGTTTTCCTTAAAAAAGGGCAGAATCCCCCTAGTATGACTCAAAAGCCGAATCCACCCAGCTCCAGAAATGCTATATTTTTGCAGAGCTGCGTTCTCTGCTGTGGGAAGCGGCTGTGCTGCTGCCGGTGCTTCGTAACCACGCTTATCATCGAGCTGTGGGGCTTTTCCAGGGCTTAGAGGCATGAACGTGCCCCGTCTGAAGCAGCCAAGGTAAATCACTTGGTGCCTGTGGGGGAGCGCTCCCGTTCTGAGGAAGGCGACATGATTGCAGGGGCAGCCTGGAGGGTTGCACACCTCTCGTATTTTCAAGGGGGCTCAGAAGCAGGGGCTGCTTCACAGGTTTTTCTCGGTGGAAGCAGCAAGTGAGGCAGCTTGATGCTTTCACAGAATGGTGCTCCTTCCTCTGTGGCTGGAAATTGCACGCTCTGCCTTAACTCACTGTGACGATGGGGCAGCATCCACGGGCCACGTGGCTCCTCACTGCTCAGCATCTCACTGCACAGCTTCTCACTGCACATCTCCTCACTGCTCAACTCCTCACTGCACTGCTCCTCACTGTGCAGTTTCTCACTGCATGCCTTCTCACTGTGAGGCTCCTCACTGTGCTGCTCCTCATTGCACAACTTCTCACTGCACAGCTCTTCACTTGCACAGCTTCTCACTGGGTGGTCCCTCACTGCGCACCTTCTCACTGCACGATTTCTCACTGTGCAGCTACACACCGCACAGCTCCACATCACGAAGCTCCTCACTATGTCGACTCACTGTGTGGCTCTTCACTGCACAACTCCTCAGTGCAAGGCTCCTCACTGTGCAGCTCCTCACTGCATGGCCACTTACTGCACAGCTCCTCGCTGCATAGCTTCTCCCTGCTCAGCTTCTCACTTTGCAGCTCCTTACTGCACAGCTCCTCATTGTGTGGCTCCATACCGCGGAGCTCTTCATTCTATGTTGCGTCACTGTGTGGCTCTTCGCTGCGTGACTCCTCACTGCACCTCTACCGCACGCTATTCCAGTCTGAGTCGCTGGCTGGCTCACTCCCACAGTCGGGAAGGGGCCTCCTCCTCACAGGCCTGTACAAACTGCTTGCATCAGGCAATAGGTTCTGCTGGTAGTGAGGAATAGGGTCTTATGCCTTTTGGAGGCACGTGTTTCCTGTCTTAGGTAACATTAAAGAAGGCTTCAGCTCTAAGTGGCCTGCCCACCAATTTAGGGAGCCAGTCTAAGTCTGTAATTCTGCTGTATTATCAAGGTCTTTCTCCTCTGTTCTTTGATAAATGCTCAGAAGCAATAACAGGAGTATGATGTTTTGTGTCTTGATCATTAATTACCGTGACTCCCCTTGACTACTGCCACTTGGACTTAAATTTATGGCATGTTTTGCCAGTGGTCTTACTGAAATCTCATTTGGTCAAGCTCTGAGGGGAAGAACCAGGCAGGAAAGGCAACTTAAAGCCCCCAATTTGTGGGACTGAATTAGCTGCAAAATCAGCGCTAGCATTAGTGTCATGCTTTGGAACATTATAAGGAAGGCTTTGTGTAACAGAGCTGGCATTTTACAGAGTGTGAAAGTTGATAGGAGCACATCAGCACCCATTTGTCCAGCTTATATTTATATCAGTCAGTCCAATCTACTTCTACGAAACTGATATGCAGGACTGAGAGGTGATACTGTGGGTGTGGGTGGGGGGTGAGTCCCTGACCAAGACCTAGCCTGAGGGGTGAAATGTGAATGAGGCTGGCAGAGTGATGGCGGGATGCCTCCGCATGACAGGAGGCTGAGGCGGGCACTCATGCGTTCATAGATCTCCTGGGTCTCCCCATGTTACACACTGTGACACTCTGAGGGAATATGTAATCCAGTGGGCAGTGTTATGGGGCCAGGCCAGCCAATCAAACAGTGGGGCCATCCTGCTTTTGCCCTGATTGCCTATTGGTTGTATGACATCAGATCCTCTTAACTAACTTTGCTTCCAAGCTCATTTTTATGAGTTAATAATTGTACCACAGATTTAAATGGGGAGCAATTCACTAGTTCCTTAAGTACTTATTCCTTACTGTACTTTAGTAGTACTTGCTAATTGCTTTGCATGTCAAGCTAGCTAAAATTTTAATTCTTTTTTATTATCCTCAGTGAGGTTATTATTTCCCCATGTTAGTTATACAGTTTTAGATGCGTTTGTCTGTTATGGAGAATGTAATCTTTCACTCTCAGAATACACACCTGCATGAAACGAAATGATCTTTTATTTACCATTTGCACAAGTACGAGTACAAGTGTAATGTTTCTGTTTGCACTAGTCCCATTATGCTTCCTGCTGAGACACGCAAATACATGTATACAGTTAGGAGTGAAGCTTGGGGTCTGAGTGCAGGGTCAGGCCATTTATCTGGCACCCTGGTGGCATTTCGGGGGTCAAGGGCCTCGCTCCAGCATCCAACAGAGATGTGACTATTCTGCTGAGGCAGCCTGCAGAGCCATACACCGGTCCCCATGTGTCTAGGCTCTTCTGCTAACTGGATGCTTTGCAGACTGTGCAGCTGCGCATTTGCTGCACCTTTCAGCAGCAGCTGAACTGGCAGCTGTCAGACTCGGTCTCCAGGCCACTAGCTACTGACTGAGAATAATAATAAAGTCTTGACTGTGGAATCTTCTCTGTCATATTATAATAATTGCGGCGTTGTGCTCGTCGGCAGGGCAGCAGCGATTTCTCCATGACGCTGCTTCTGACAAGAATTCGGGGTGTCTGTCTGATTCCCGCTCTAAGCATTCCAGAGAGATGCCGATTCCCACTCCGGCATTTCCTGGAAATCTGTGCTTTTATGCCCCGGGAGTGTTCCACTCAGCACGTGTGCAGTACCGTAGTGCGTAATGCCCCCTGACTGTTGATGTGAGGCGCATTCGCCACAACCCAATTGAAACCCGCGTGTGATGGATGGCGGACCCGGCCCGTGCCCAGCGCGAGTCACCTGCTCCGCACCCTTCAACGCGGAGGGATCATCGTCCGCATTTGTCATTAACGACCATGCTAATGAACTTGCCGTGTTTTTGGCGCCGTTCCAGGTGAATCGGGGATAAACAATGCCTAATCCACCTTTTTTTCTGGGTTACCTCTCGGAGAACTGTATGAAATGTAGCACTGCATAAAATTACCAGACGGAGCTGCTAAATATAGAATGGCACTAAGCCGTCACAGAACACGGGTTCTTTCTGCGCACATAATTAAACTAACTCAGCTGAGGCTAATTAAACTTGTCATGGTTTCGTTCAGAAGTTTAAGCATGGTATACCTGTAATTAATGGATCTGGCTGCCTGTAATTTCATTACATTTTGCCATATTTAAATTGAACTGCGTGATGCTTAAGCCATGCCAGATTTTCAGCTGAAAGAGCATCTTGGCCTCCATGAGAACTTTGATCTAGGTGCGGCCTTGCAGCGATTTATGAGGCTCAGTGCCAGTGAACAATGAAGAGTAAGAAGCGACAGGCCGAGCTGCTGCTGTGCACCACGCTTATGTTCCTGCGACTCAATGTCATTCTCTCAAAATGCGCTTTTGGGTCCGTTGAAACAGGAGCAGAGGTGTGAACTCGGGTTGAAGGTGTGAGCTGTCTTTTTATATTTCGGTATTTAAAGCGATGCTGCTGTTTCACGCTAGTTTGTTTTTGATGAGTTTAATCTAAACCCCAGTGTGGCTGCAGGTAATCATTCTAGGACGTGAAAATTACAAAGAAAGCATTTTAAATGAAGCTCACTCTGTGACTCAGAACAGAAAACGGATCCAGAAGCCCATCGCCATACTGCCATACGCTGCTGTTCGGTGCTCTGCTGCATAGTAGGTTATATGCTAATGCTGACTGTCTCTGGCTTTGGGCTCTGACACGATGCTCGCTCCAGTAAACAGTAACCGCCCGGCATGGGATGCGCCAGGGAGCCATTCTCACTGACCCTGACAAGCCGAAGCTATGAAGATACTCTGTGCCACTCTGGCTTTTGTGGGGTCACTTTGGTAACGGAAGAGTGGGGGGCATTGGGGCGTGCCCTGACTGTGGCGGAGACACAGGCCTCTTTCCTGTCTACCTCCTGGGACACCCCCCCCCACTCATGTTCTCTGTTATGAATGAAGCACCGACACTCCGACGAGGGGGGCGGGGTGCCGCTTAGGGAAAGCCCAGCCCTCTTAAATGCCTTCTGGTAAATGGCATTAGATGCTTCTCTGAAAGCTGAACCATCTTATGCACCGTGTGGTTGGGGGGGGGGGGGTGGAGCAAGGTGGCCTTCGCAAGGTGCCCTTGGAAGGATGAAGGAGCAGGGTTGGTCTGCTGAAAGTATCCGCTGATGGCTGAGAACCTTGTTTCATCGAAGTATGGCGTCCGGCCACAAAGCGTCCTGTGAAACACAGAGCAATGGCAGGTTCTGTCCCGGCGGCCCTTCTGTAGGTCCACGCGCCACGGGGGTGTCCGGGAAACTCGCAGGCACAGCCCCCAGTGGGGAGTAGCGAGGGAACAGCACACTAAAATGCCTTTTATTAAAAATAACTGCAGAACAGTGACTGAACTCCACTGGAAACCACAGGATACGAGTTGAGGAGTGAGTGGAAAGTGTGAAAGTCAGGTCCAGTCTGGTACCACTGCCCAAAACATACAGTGCCTTGCAAAAGTATTCAGCCCCTGTTGAAATACCAGGTTTTTGTGATGTAAAAAAATTACACCATGTTAAATCATTTCAAAACTCATCCCATCTTTAATGTGACCTATACCCTGTAAAATTCAATTGAAAAACATACAAATCTGTTAGGGGGGAAAAGAATAAAATATAAAAAACATACACTGCGCTGATTGCATAAGTATTCACCCCCTTAATCTGTCAGATTGTGAGGGCATCTCCTGTGCACAGCCCTCTTCAGGTCACCCCACAAATTGTCAGTTGGATTTTCCAAAACTTTCACTTCCTTCTGGTGAAGCCATTTTTTGTTGATTTAGATGTATGCTTGGGGTCATTGTCGCGCTGAAAAGTGAAATTCCTTCTCACTTTCAGCTTTCTAGCAGACACCTGAAGGTTTTGGGCCAAAATTGACTGGCATAAGGAACTGTTCATAATTCCCTCCACTTAACTAAAGCCCCAGTTCCAGCTGAAGAAGAACAGCCCCAAAGTATAATGGTGCCACCATCATGCTTCAAGACGGTGTTCTCTTGGTGACGCACAGTGTTGTTTTCGTGACAGACATACCTTTTGGAATCGTGGGTAAAAAGTTCAACCAACATCCAAGCTCGGCTAAATTTTGCAAAAAAAATACATCAAGTCTCCCAAAAGCATGTGGCAATATGTACTATGGTCTGATGAAACCAAGGTTGAAGCTTTTTGGCCACAATTCCAAAAGACATGTTTGTCACAAAAACACAACATTGGCACAACATTGCTCATCACCAAAAGCTTGATGCAGTGTTGAAGAAATTCTGTGTCTGTATTGCAGAAATATTCCGGTTAATCATAGATGTTTCTTGGAGGAGCGCAGTCTGATGAAAGCCGTCACCCAGGGGGGTTTGAGAGTGGAAAAGCTACATCCATCTTCTAACCACTTATCCAGGGTTGTGGGGGGGTGGCTGGAGCCTGTCCCAGGAAGCAGGGGGACACCACAGACAAGATGCTGGTCTATCACAGGGAACAGGGAGGGGACACCACAGACAGGATGCCCGTCCATCGCAGGGCATGAGGCAGGGGATACCAGAAACAGGATGCTGGTCTATCATAGTGCACAGGGAGGGGACACCACAGACAGGATGCCCATCCCTCACAAGGCACAGGAAGGGGACATCA
>JAAGVU020000008.1:22000395-22024273 GCA_011763525.2 Mormyrus iriodes | reverse complement strand
ACGGGAGGTCCTACCAGGAGCTCAGGCTCTGTGTATTTATACGGCACGTCCTACCAGGAGCTCTGGCTCTGTGTATCATTATGTCAGGTCCTACCAGGAGCTCTGGCTCTGTGTATCATTACGGCAGGTCCTACCAGGAGCTCTGGCTCTGTGTATTTATACGGCAGGTCCTACCAGGAGCTCTGGCTCTGTGTATCATTACGGCAGGTCCTACCAGGAGCTCTGGCTCTCTGTATTTATACAGCAGGTGCTGCCAGGAGCTCGGGCTCTGTGCCCCCTTGGATGAATTACAAAGTCTCTTGGGGCTCCTATCATGCCCTGCTGAAATTTACACAGGACTCATGAGAACTTGAAAGTGCTTTCACCCTGTGCAGAACTCTTCTTTTATGACTCTTTGTTTTCAATTGCATTCCTGGGCCCGTGCCCTCATTACTGACTGCAGCTCTGAATCCTGCAGCGCTCAAGGCCAGCTTGTGTTTTTTACAGCTTTTTTTTACATGATTATTAGTCATTATCTGAAGCTTGACAGAGTGCTTCCAAATTGATTCTTTCCTTTGGTAAATATTTAATCGGCACCTTCCCAAAAGAACAAACATTCTTGCTTATACATGAAATAGCATAAATTTATATCAATAATATCACAAAAAAAAACAGACCAGTTTTGTGACCATATCTGACTGGCCTTTCACAGTGTTGACACTAATTAAGTGATCTCTGCACACCAATAACAGGACACACTGTCACATACGCTCTCCGTCCTCCCTGAGGAATGCATCCCAGCTTCCTCCCTGCTTCCCGTTTGCAGGGCTTCTGCGGAGTATGAAAGCAGCGAGAGCTTCGTGATGGCACAGAGCTCGCAGCCTCGGGCGCTCCCACTGTAACGCCAATCAACAGGCGCATCAATTAAATATTTGCTCCACTTTCCACAAAACAGAATTTGAATGACCTTTCTTTGTGTTGCACCTTTACAAAGGGAGCGCAAATTTAATCTGTCAGTGTGGAAGTGTGATAGCCTGCCACACAGGCGCTGGAAAGCTCAAACGGCTTTGAAAAAGTATGCCTCATTATTAGTGTGTCTCATGGAAACAGGTCACCTTCAGCAGCAAACTCTGCCTTTAAAATAGTACATACTGCTGGCTGTTGTTAATGTCCTGTACGTTCATGGCACTGGTATGTTTGACTTTCTTATATTTCATGTCAATGGGAAATGGACTGCAATTTGTGGAAATATGAAAACATTTTGATTCTTTATATATATATATATATAAATCCATTTGTGTTGCACGTATGACCCTGACCAAGATAAGAGGTTCGAAGATGGATGGATGGTTGGATGGAGGATGGAGTATGTGTTGAGTATGCATGTTTATTTCAGAGAACGTGCTTTGAAAACAAGTGATTGATTATTCATGAATTATAAAGGTTATTCAAACAAGAAAAGGTCATTTTACAAGGGCAGACACTCATTGCTTCCAGGAAACCTTTCTTCTGCTCCATCATTCACTTTGAACAAATGTACAGAAGCTTGTTATGGAGGATTCAACAAAAATGATGAAAAGGCTGTTGTGCTAAAGTGACAGAAAGGAGAAGATGCCACATGTCCCAGTCACATGATGGCAGCCAGACAAACTTCCTGTGTAGGACTCCAGAACCTCTGACTGTAAGACATCACCCTCCTAAAGCACATTCCCCCATGTCGTCATCCTTATAGCACAGCGTGCCGTCCGCAGCTGCAGGGCCAGGGGACCCAGTGCCCCCAGGACAACATGCATGCCCCCCCCCCCATGGCCCCCCTACATAGGTATGCTACTTGAGTCTGAAATAAATGTATTATTAATAAAACTCTTGCTATTATTTACATTTATATATGTGGGCCAAAATTCTGTGGGCTGGGAACAGGTGAAACAGTAAGGTAAGCACATTTTCTTGACAGACTCTTAACGTGGGTGCGCCGGGTGGTCGAGTCACTTCAGTTGGTGAAAAGTCAACAGCAGAAAAAATAATCAAGCTTTTGGAAGCAAGACAGTCTAAACAAGAAATAAGAGTGAGTTACGTATTTGTAAAAACTGTAAAATGTAACTGCAAAGCATTACGGAAATAATATCAGTTTTCAAGTTTCTTTTGCTTCTTAATGCTGGCAATATAGTGTAATATTTGGAGAGCATTAAAGCCAAATGCATCTGCCACCTCTATCAGAACAATTGGCACTAGTCTGCCTCGTCCCCCCCAGTTGAAATGGTCAGAAACCTTCACAGCACAGCTGCACAGCACCTCACGGAATATTTCAGGTACCATGATTTAATAACACCCCGATAGACCCTGCAGGGCGGATTTCAATATGCCGCATATGACATGTCCCACATTTAAAAATCTGCATATATTGTATACTATTTCACTCATTCCAGAGACAATGGACTCCAGCCAGCCTGTTACAAATGTCACCCTGCATGCTATATTGCGAGTGTATTACAGTAAATAAATATCATTAATCCCCCAACCTTTCCATCAGCATGTGAACAGCAGCTCCCTGACGAAGCCAGCCGTTCTCCTATCGAATGTAATTTAATGCTGTAAAACAGGCAGACATGAATCAGACAGCAAGGTATCGTGCTTGGGGTCATTTTTCCATTAGCTAAAAAGACAGAAAACTTTGAATCAAACAGTATATAGCAGGATTTTACAGGTTATTGTCACAGCAGCTATGTTCCAATGTTTTTGAATAAACTAATACAGGGTTGCCCAGTTCCAGTCCTCCGGGCCAGAATCCAGCACAGTTTGCAGATTTCCCTGCTGAAACACGTTTTAACCAGCTAATTACCAGGTTTAGAAGGTGTTTTTGAACAGGGAAATCTGCAAACTGTGCTGGATTCTGGCCCCGAATTGGGCAGCCCTGATCTAATAGTTATAATCATAGGAAACGCATATTCCCTACCTGTTTACTTGCTGCCAAGACTGTAGAAACCTTTTGCATTACTGCTGTCTGGCAACAAGACAAACGGAAAGTCTGTCATCTTTAATGAATTAAGATAATTCAGAGAGATACAGAACATCTGTCTCTTTTATTGTCGGAGAGTCACTGTGTTATAAAAAGAGGTTGGACATTTGAAAATTCATTTAATTTAATAACCACAGGAAGGCGTGGTGACTGAGATTGAAGCGCTATAGCCTCAAGCATCCAGGTCGGAGGTGTCCTGTCACAGTACAAAGGCATGCAGTTAGGCTACCTGGTGTCTCTACAATGATGTGTATGAATATCTGCGAATGTGTGCCCTGCAATGGCCTGGCATGCTGGGTAGGGTGTAACCACAATATATTCATCGTAGAAACTACAAGCTATTCAGCATCATTTGGGTCTAGAAGTCAAAGTTGTTTCTGTTATAGTAATCATGGGCAAAAATGGCGACTTACAGTAAGCAGGACTGTAAACTTTTCTCTAACATGAATAATGTGACTGTTTTATTTCATACTTTCTCCATCATATAGGTTATGATGATCAACCAAATTAAAAAGAAATGTAAAGTTATAACAAAACTGAAGAGCATTATACCATGGTTAATAAGCTCATGTGTCTGTGAATTCATAGACGGGTCCATGTGTGGTACGAAATAGTTCATATACGATATAAAAAAGAAAACCGTATTATAGAAACACCGAAGGAACAGCCTAAATATTCTACATATCATATGACACACAATGTCTGAATATCAGGTACACATGAGATGAGAAGAATAGCATACAAATTAATGCAAGGTAAAAAACTTTGACGTCTAGTTTTGTGACAGAGCCCCCTCTGGTGGACAAATTTGATGACGCACAAATAATGAAGAACAAAGTTTCAGAAGTAGCTGCTAAATGATTGTGCTTGAAAGATTAACTGAAGAAAGAGCTACGCAAAGTTTTCAAGATATCTCTCGCAGGGTGTGGAACCCAGAAACATGTTCCTGTCACTATAAGCTCAGTCTTCGGGGTTCATGATGGCTGAGGCACAGTGAGAGCTTTTCAGTTTAGCGACCCCAGTTCTTTCCATCCTTCCATTTCTATATATCCATTCGTTTTCTGTAACCTGTAACTGTTTGTCCTACCCAGGGTCATGGGGGTTAAATGTGGTTTTAAAGGACCATCTGTATGCATCCGGACTCAAAAACTGCACTAAAAACCAACGCAGCCTCTGGATGGGTTATGAGGGTGAAGCGTGCCTTGATGTTTCACATTACCCCATCTGTTTGTGTCACATGGCTGTCTTCCGGCAATTCTGGCTTCCTCGTTCATGTTGAAGAATCCTGGCCATTGATGCCAAGCAGATCTGGTTTTTTCTTGATGTCACCTGGTTTTTATGGAGCCATCTGAGGCAGTCGTTGCTGACGGGGATCTGCAAGCAAAGAGCTGCACACTCACATCTGGAACATATTTTTTCTTGGAGTGAGGGGACCGCCCGCCTGCGTAATACCACCTCCCGCAAGATCAGCTGGAAGAGTCTTCTTTGGGAGTTTCAGCCAGATGTGATGAGGGTTTAGCAAGCTGAGAGAGCTCAAGAACGAGGGAAGCTAATGGTAAAGTTACCAGGCTGAGTCTGCCTGAGCTGCGACCTGGGGTAACAGCGCTCCCTCCCCAAAGCCTCGCGATGTATAGATGGCAGGTTCTGCTGGCGGTTGTGCTCCTGTCCCTGCGGATCGGACACGCTCAGAGGATGACACAGGAGATGGTCATGATGCAGTACTTTGAAAGACGACTCTCTGAACTTGAGGTAGGATTGGAACATATACTTCAGGAGTAACTTCAGATCAAGCTTCTGACTTGTAATAGAGTAAAGAATTTACTCTATTACGCGAATGTGATTAGTGCTTTCTTGGAATGTGTTCTTCTTTCATAACATCAAATATTTACAGCGAATACTTGTACATAAATTCATATCAGGGGCCTGATACTGCACAAATAGTGGAGATATGGGGGTGGCAGGGTGATGAGAGAGAGCAAATTTTAAAGCAGAAGGTGTTTTTACTAAACGCTGTGATGACCCCCCCCCCCCCCCCCGACCCCAGGAACGCGTTAATAGATGTGACCAGAGCATACAGACATATGAGCAGAAGCTATATGACATCGGCAAGCACCTGCGTGGTCATCTGGATGGCCTGGGCGTCTTCAAGGCCGAAATGAAGAGCCTAATGGACAGCGTGATGATGAGGGTGGAGCGGACAGAGAGGGACATCGAGTACATGGAGCAGCAGAACCCCCTGCAGCCCTGCGTGGATGTCAACGAGGCCATCCTGGAGGAGCAGGTGACGGAGGCTCTGAGGGAGACCAGGAGCAAACTGGAGCTGAAAGCAGGTAGTGAGAACATGCAGGGGGCAACCCAACTTGATGCGGCACTATCTGCTCCAATCGTCGTGCTCTTAATATTAGGAAACATGAATGTACCATCAGAAACATCTGTAATTCAGTAATATAGCGTACATGCTAGATAAATATTTTAGTTGTAAGAAAACAGTTTTTCCTATTTTGCCTAGCAGTTAAAATATTATGAAGAGTGTAATCATATCAGAGCTGATTTAACATTTACACATTACACTGCGTGAACGGATAATGAATCTGAAATCAGTCTGTTCATCAGTCTGTGCACAGCATTCTGGGTAATGAATGTCTCCCATGCCCTGGATAAGCGAATCTCTGAAATCTAAACATTTATATCTGGTTTTGTCTGAATTATGCATTGAAAAAATATTAGAAGTAACAAGCTGATATTTCTGGAGAGTGTCTTGAGCACATAGTCTGTTAGTCGTGTCTGTCTGGAGTTCCTGCTCCGCCTGCCTATCACAGCTCAAAGCGTTGTGGTTGAGGTGAATTTGTGCCCATAAAATGCCCTGCGATGGCCTGGCACAGGCATCAGGCCAACCGCACCTCCACTGGAGAACAGCTCGATGAAAGTGGCATGGTGCAGGTTTTTATACAGCTTTTTGCCTATTTACAAAGTAATTCATGTAAAATATAAAAATATGTAGGCAAAGAAAGCAAGGCATTATTAAAATTCTGAAGAAACAGGTGAAAATAAACAACAAAGTTTCAAAAAATGTGCTGAATCAAATTCTTATCAATACTTAAAGACTTCTTCAGAATTTCAGACACATTGGAAAATGTCGCCTTCCATCCAGCCCTGTGGCTGAACTCCAAACAAACACCTGCACAAACACAGCGTTTGGCTCGGTGACAAAATGAAACATTTGCATCTTTGCACTGACAGACTGCAACATGGTGATCACGACTGTGAAGTCCCTGAAGATCCTGAAACGAGCAGGGGAAGTCCAGGGCTCCTGGATGAAGGATCCCAGCAAAGGCTCCTCCAAGGTCTACTTCTTCAGCGGGACGAGGAACAGTACCTTCCTAGAGTTCAGCAACCTGCAGGCTTTCACTGAGCTGAATTCCACCCAGGGGGCACTCAAGGTCCAGCTGCCATTCCCCTGGCAGGGCACGGGCCACGTCGTGTACCGCGGCTTTGTGTACTACCACAAGGTGGGTACAGCCAATGAGATCATCAAGGTGCGCATCCGCAACGGTACCGTCAGCGACAGCATGCTGCTGCCAGGGGCTGGGCGGCTGCCCGCCTACTCGCTGACCCCCCAGACCTCCATCGACCTGGCCGTGGACGAACTGGGCCTCTGGGCTATCCATGCCGACCCAGACTTTGGAGGGAACCTGGTGATCACCAAGCTGGACTGGTCAAGTTTGGCAGTGGAGCACACTTGGGACACGCCGTGCAAGAACCGCGATGCAGAGGCGTCCTTCATCATCTGCGGGACGCTCCACGTAGTCTACAACTCACGCTCCGGCGGACGCTCCAGCGTGCAGTGCATATACGACATCCATGACACCATCCACAGCACGGAGAGCCCAGCCATTTTCTTCCCCAAGCGCTACTCAAGCCACTCGAGCATGCGATACCACCCCAAAGACAAGCAGCTCTACTCCTGGGACGACGGCTACCAGACCATCTACAAAGTGCAGACCAAGAGGAAAAACGAGGTCACATCAACCTAACTCGCAAGCAAATGCACCATCCAGCTTTTCCAGGCAACAACCAGATATTAATCAAGAAGCCAACAAGGTTTTTTATATTACAAATATCTCTTCAATGTATAATGACAACAAAACGTGAAAGTAAACTTGCATTCAGGCAGTAACATACTAATAGATGCCAGATATCTGGCACCAGAAACCTGCTGTGGTAATGAACAAATATTAAAGTTGGAACCACCCTCTACTGGTCACTTAGAGAAGTGCACATGCGGAATTCGAGCATCGCAAGACACAAACAACTTGATTGATGACATGATTTAGAAATTCCATTGAAACACAAACATTGTCTGGTTAATAAATGGTTTGCGTGGCTTAAATTACATAATCGCTACAACTACACACGAAACCCCTATGTTGTATTTTTGCAAGCATAACAAATATATATTGTAAGAAATTTTGCATTTCAAAATAAAAAGCAGACATTTCTTCTATTATGCTTTTATTTAAACAATATTCTGTTTATTGTCACGGCGTCTGGGCATGGCGCCGGTGGGAAAGGAGGATGGCGATCCACTTACAGCTCTTAGACACCAAAGGGGTTTATTGGGGAACTAAGGAAAGCACAGGGAAAACAAGAAAACAAAGGGACCACGAGGGGTCAAAAACAAAACAGGGCAGGGGCAGGTACTCTACAACAGGAGGCTAGGAAAACAACTAGGAGACAAGGCAAACCACATCTAACGAACTCTAATACAATCTACTACATTGAATACAACCTAAGACAATGACCAACTGGGGAACAGAACAAAGTAGAACACTTAAATACTCAAAGGTAGCTGGGGCAAACAAGGAACAGGTGTAACTAATAAGGGAAATCAACTAATGAACACAGGACAGGGAAAAAACTAACAGGTGATGAAACTTAACAATTAACTAGGAAAGAACTCATGAAGCAAGGGAAACAAAGGGTCACTAAACTGGCTAACTAGAAAACCTAAACAAGACATGAACAGGGCAAGCAAGGACGGAGAACTACACAAGGGAACCTTAATAAACAGGGAACATAAAAACCAAATGTTAAGCCAGACAGGGGAGGCTGGCTTCAAACCTCAGATAATGGGGTTACAGCCTCTGTATCATACATGCAACCGCTCAAGCCATGCGGCAGTCCAACAAGCAGTGAAACACACAAGGGTTAGACAGGGGAGTGAGAAGGCGGGATGGCCAGCAACACCTGCTGGCCAAAACGGGGAAGACACATTCTTCACTGACAGTTTATTATACGTATATTTGACTATAAACTATAATATACAGACATTTCACATGATAGAAAGAAAGAAAGAAAGAAAAAGATTTGATTATATACTGACCAAAAGATAGCCTATGATATCACAGAATGCGCCTTTTTAAACATGTGTTTAACATCTGTTTGGCTCGAGGTCAGTGTTCCCTTAATTATTTAACACTGAGAACGGAACAACTATTCCTTACATCTTCAAAGGCATTTAAAGAGGCTTTTAAAAGATTTGCCACTTAACAGATGATTTTATGAAGCACTTCACAACTGCGGCTCTCGGTCGCGGTTTTTTTCTGAAAATATACATGTAATGTAAATGTTTCTGTTTTATTTAACTGTACTTTCTTACTTAAATTACTCTAGGACTAGCTAGATGCCCCTGAGCCACTGGGGGGCGACAAAATGTTGATAAAAATACCCAAAATGGGCACGCATTTCAAATTTAATATAGAGTAATGTAAAAATATAAAATTACTAACCTTCGTTTATGCATATGATTAGAGTATATAAAAGCCATCATAGCATTACTGACTTTAGGTCTATATGCTAATATTTCAATGTTCCATTATATATGGAGGGCAGTACTGCAACCTCAGACCTCCAGGGCTGTGGGTATGAGTTCCATCCCTCTATATGTATGTGTACATGTCCTGTGATGGACAGACATCCTGTCCATGATGTTGCCTGCCTAGTGCCCTGTAATGGACAGGCATCCCATCCAGGGCGTCCCCTGACTTGTGTTCTGTGGTGAATGGGCATCCCATTCAGGGTGTCCCCTGCCTTGCGCCATGTGATGGACGGGCATTCCATCCAGGTGTCCCTCTGCCTTGTGCCCTCTGATGGATGGGCATCCTCCCCAGGATGTCCATCTGCCTCGTTCCCTGGATGGACAGACATCCTGCCTAAGGTGTCTCCTACCTTGTGCCCTGTGATGGAGAGGTATCCTGCCCATGATGTCCCCCTACCTTATCCCCTTTATTCCACAATTGCACACTGCAATTATGATTAAAGTTGTTATGACAATCTACCTTTGAAGGTTTTTGATTGTTTTTTTCTGGTTGTAAATGACACATATAGTGCAGTTCAATCGTCCAGGGAGGACTTTGGCTACAGGCAGATGAGATAAGGGCCACTGAACTGCCTGCTGCAGGGGAAGTGATCATCATTTTCTTGATCGGGGTATCTGTTGTATAACGCTTCGCCTGTTGCACCTAGACAAGCCCCGGCCCTGCATGCATGCATCTATCCATCCATCCATCAGTCTTCCAGCAGCGCATCTTGGACAGATTGGCGGTTACTGCACTTCAACTTTATTTAATTGATTGGCTGCCCATTTAGACCGTTTAAACCCACTGCTGCGTGTTTTCTCATATCGCATTGTTGGTTCTTGTCTTTGCAGACGCTCGCGGATTGATGCACAGCCGCCGCCGGAATCACATGACCGGCGACTTACAGCAGCCGAAGGGCGATTGAGAAAGTAGCCCTGGCGGTGAGCACGGAGGGCCGGCAGAGCGCTTTGCTGGGCCATTACCAGCGGAGATCGGATCGGAGCGAAAGGCGAGCGGCTCCCGTTTCCTCACTGTTCATTCTGCGGTTTGCTAGTTTCCTTTTTGCGCTTATGTCCGACGCTTTCTGTCGATGTAACGTCTTTCCGTGTGCATGTTTGTTTCAGCAAAGTTAATCATGACCCTGTATAATATGTTAATCAGTATGCATGCGTTCGCTTTTTTCCTTTTGTAAAACGTGTTGTCAGATCACTGCTTTCCCTTTCTGCGACTTTTAATTGTAAAGTGTAATCAAGTGTTTTAACGCAACAGGGCGGAGGTTTCCATGATAAGCCCGCAGATATATGCGCACCTGTCTGATCAATATGTACAGCACCATTATGTCAATTTAAACGACAATTATACAGTATTATATGGCTGTTTTATGTTATTTGGACAAAATTTAAAAATGTACGTACTTATGCACCGAAGTTATATTTTGCTTATCCATCCACTTGTAACCGTTCGAAAGCGACTCAGGCAGGTTTTAACATTAATAGAAGTACATTTAATTTACGTTTAATTTAAAATGAGAAATTGCGTTGAAGGGAAACTTTTCAATTAAATGTAGTTTTAAAAAAAACTGCAGGTCTAAACGAGTATTTTATGAGGTCCATTAAAATGTGATGAGAAGTTATGAATTTTTCTGCTTTTCTGGCCTCCCGTATGTGGAGATGGATGGATGGATGGCCGGACTGTGCGCTCAACCGCTGGACATGACGTGGTCTCCCAAATGCGTACACTTCCAACGACGCGCAGTGTGTACACGGCTGTTTGGACAACATGAGGATGTTTCATAGGTGTCCGACCAGTGTCCCCAGGGACTTGTGGGAAATGAGCTGCTTTAGCTGGTGCTCTATCCGTCTGAGGGGTCCGGTGGTCTTTTTCCTGAAACCTCTGCAAAAGGAGCTGGTCCAGCTGTTTCACAGATGTTTAGCATGTCCCAAAATCAAATCATGCTCCAAACAGTAAGGTGTGATTTATGAATTGTTAGGAAGGATTGCACTTTAAGTAGATGTTCCCTTGTGAAAATGTGCCCGAACTGCATCATTTGTGCTTCCTGGTGCATTAATGACACACATCTGTTACTGTGGTAAGTCGCTGCATTTGTGTTCGAACATCAGGATGGGCTAAACCCTAGCAGATGAAATTCACACAGTGCAGATTTATAATTACACTGTCAAAAGGTGCAGAGATAATCCTTCATGAATTTCCCTGGGATGGGGGGGACTTTCAAATTCCCAGTCTCTCTTATGAAAATGCAATAAAGAAACTGAATTTTTTTTGGGGGGGGGGGGGGGAAACTGTGGTCAGCATCTGTGTCATCGACATTTGCTGATGTAGGGCGACGTGATTACAATCAGCTCCCCCTGGCTGGATGAATACGTCTAGTGCCTCCTAGCTGAATAATAATGGATGTACAAGTCTTGTGTCACCTAATAGAGTTTATTTTGCTTATGTCAGATTTACCAGTGGACATGTAGCATCAAAATGGATTCCAAGAGACCTAAATCAAGTCAAAATGGAGCCACACCAAAATAATAGTTTTGGAAAGTGTTTTAACTGTAAAGAACAGATCTCCACCTTAATCTTGATAACTGGTAACTTCTCTATGAAAGATTGTTGATATTGCGCCGTTTCTGTTGTACGTTGTGGTCACTGCTGTACACTGATCGACCGCGGTTTAGTAAAGCTGTCATTGTGTTACTGTGAAAGTATAGGATGTGGTATCTAAGAGTCTCCGCTCTTTATCTGCTCACTTCCGTAATCAATCGGTCTTTTCCCTGCTCGTCAGCGCTCAGGCTGACCAGCATGTGACTGGGCCTCCCACACTTAATGATTATACATATCTGATGTCTGAGGCCCTTTTCCACAGCAGAGGGCAGAGAGGGAGGCTGTACCCAGAGATATGAGCGGTCTGCTAAAGCGGTGTTTGGGAATATCGCACTCCCTGCTGCCAAAATCCCATGTGGCTTCATGCCCCAAGACAATAACCATGTTTTCATTAATTATATGATTTTACAAAGAAGACTGTCTGGAAAGACAGCCTTTTCACAAAGACGATAAAGAATCCAAGAGCTTTGCTTTTCACAAGGCTTCTTGTTTTACTGTAACTGACATCCAACAGCATGAACATAGATTTCCAAATTACCCCTTGTGTTATGTTTCATAACTTGTTTGCGCTGAGCTGATGTTGGCATGTTTGAACAGGAGTGGCACTGGAGTCACGATGGTGTGCTGAGCATCATGGCCAAGGGGAGATCGCGGCGGCTGTGCACTGTGCTCTACTCCGGGATGTGTTTCTGCGTTAGCTGCATGCTCGCCGCAGCCCCCTGAGTGCGTCCGGTGCATGTGGGACCTCTCGCTTCCCCCCCATGACTGCGCAGGCGTCGATAACACCGTCGGCTTTGCTCTAAATCTCAGCTTGGCTGCCTGCTTTTCAGGCGAGCATGTGTGGAGAGGAATAGACTTGCGTTTGGAAAGAAAACTGCAGTTTCTTAAGCAACGCATCAGCTTCAGGAGTCATGGCCAATTACCGAAGGCTGAGCCTCCACCCACAGTCCAGCACTGCTCACACGGGTGGCCAGCGGCGCCCCCTGTCCCTCCCCTGGGCTTCTTCTGACAGCACTGCCTTGTTATCTGGTTAAACATTATCACAGTTTGACGTCTGAGACTCTACAAGTGAGTTTCAGAGGACCTTTTTCCTTGTTATTATTGTGTTTTCAGTTTATATTGAAAAATGAGTCCTTTCTAGCTCAGATTCAGATGCATTTCTGGTGAATTATCTCATTTTTTTGTCACAAAGCACAAAACTGGTGTTGGGTTACGTATGAAATGGGAAGTACTGGAGCAGAAGTCTTCTGTTACCAAACAACATTAACTATAAGACCTTCATATTGCAGACAGATCCTGGATCTATTTTTTCATGGTTCTATATTTATTTCCAGCACTGCTGCCGTTTTATGAAAAGTGTTGATCTAATTAATTTGCTTATTGGTCTTGCATTATATAATGTATAGTGCAACATTATCACTCACATTTCTGCATGCAAAGGTCTTTCCTCACCGCTGGGCCAGGGTGGCTGTGATTATCTGATTACAAGTTAATCTAGTAGGTAAACACTGTGCAGGCGTGCCACTTTGCACAGGAACCCTGATCATTATGCTTCCCGCATCAGTGTGTCTCACGGTAAATATTAAGAACTAATTTCTGAATGTTGGTTCAGATGTTTTTATTTTACGTTTTCATTAGCCTGTTGAGCAACTTCTAGAAAGCGTTTCCCGGTTAAATATCTTGAATTCTATTTTCTTTGCCTTATGAGTAAGGTAAAAGGATTTTTAAAGTTATTGAAGAAGGGTGCTTGCAGTGTTTGCTAGGAAGCCCTACCGCCGATGGCTGGTTTCAGGAGGCCTCATATTTCCAAGTCTAAATTAGCCCTGTTCTCAGAGCTTATCAAGCATTTCTAGCGTGACGATGTACAGAAACCAGACACACAAAGTTGGATCTTTGTAACATCCTTCCAGCTTAGGCTGACATGTGACTCTTGTGATGTCACTAATCGCTTTAGTGATACCGGGAGGTGCTCGCTGGAGCCTGCCCATTCACGCCGGGAGGTTCTGCTCGCAGAGGTTTGGACGGGGTCACGTTGGAGCTGCCGCCAGAGCGCACAAGTGTAAGTTTGCAAACACATCATATGTATCAAACCTTCCTGCATTCATCTGTAACCTGTTTCAGCAGCAGAAACTGGAAAGAGACGCCACATGGTTCCAGCAGTCAGGCTGTCAGCTTAAAGTATGATGATGATTTGTTCAACATGATGAAATGTGATCTGTAAGAAACCCAGCAGAATGAAAATGAATCGCTATGTTGTTGTTTTGTTTTTTCTAGTTGTATATTTCACATAGATTTACAAAAACAAGGGGGCAGTAATCTGAGTAATCCCTAAAGGAATGTTTCTGTATAACATAAGTGCAGAGAGCCGTGTCTGTGAGCATCTGTGGCCCCCGCCCTCTGCGCGTGCGGTCGGCACGCCGCGGTTAGCTGCCCCGGGGTGCGGCCCACCCCTGCTGTTCACTGCTGGACGATCCGACCCTGAGACGTAAACGGGCAGGGAGCGTATCTGAGAGCCGGGCTGCTCCGCACCAGATCTAACACCAGCGTCTTTTTGGGGGGGAGGATATTCTGTGAGGAGGACCCCATTGGTGGGAACATCTAGGAACTTCTGGCCAAAATGTTTCTGTTGATGAGATGAATGCCCCTGTGCTGCCATAGCTTGGATGTAAGTGTTCAGTGTAGAGTCAGTGCTGTCGATTTATAATCGCCAAATGAGGACAGGGATGCTCCACGTGATCGCTGGGCCCGTCTCGCCTGCAGCTGTGTGCGAGCTCCTCTCGCTCCATCATCGGTGCCCTGAATTCTCCACGCTGGCTGGATTGTCTATCTCTCTGTCTCGCCTTAATCTCTCTCTCCCACTGTTTAATTGATTCGTTCTAATGCTGCTTATTCAGACTTCTGTTTAAAAACCAGTTGAATTGACTTATAAGCTGCTTCGCGGCGGTACCGTTCACATGCGTTGCTGTTTAATGCACTCTGTGCTGTTTTTTCCATGTCGCTTTAGTCTGTTCAGCTGTAGTGTTAACAGACATGTCCGGCTGTACAAACGCACAGCAGCAGAGGCAACTGCATTGCCCTTTCCCTGAACCTCACCCTTTCCCACATGGCCTTTTATTATTATTATTGGTAATAATATTAGTAATAATAATACTCATGTAGGTTGCACTTTTGCATGTAAATTATTAAACATGCAGGCACAGCCAGCATTATACAGCGGAGAGTGGAGCCAACACACGTGTTAAATTTTCATTTCACAGACTGTCAGATTTATGTCTGTGAGTTTATAAGGTGCTAAGGCAGTTGTCTAAATGAACCGTTTTACGGAATTGAAGGAAATCCCCATGGGACGTTTGTGGATATTCAGCTTATTTTGAAAGGCGCATCCATCCGGTTTTGGTTGCTTTACTGACAGCGTCTGGGGGTGTTACTACACTGAGATCTGTGGGAACAGAGGGCAGCTAGAGGAACAGGTTCAGCCAGGCGATGCAAGAGAGTTGTGCTGGGGTGTGTCCACGCAGTCTGTCGACATGCTTTAATGACTGTAGGTGTGGCTGTGGGAACAAAGCTCTTTTGCAGAGAAGACCTCGTGTTTACCCTGCACTTGTCAGTGGGTTGCTGTCAGGTCTGCACTGTCCTGCATGTGATGGTCACCTCAGCTTCATCTGCATCCAGCACACTGAGTTGGACTGTTACTTCCTCCACCCCTTGGCCCCACCGTGTCCTCGTTCCATCCTCGGCCCCTTGGCCCTGTTGCGTCCCTGTCACTCCCTTGGTCCCCTGGCCTCACTGCATCCCCATCATGTCTCTGTCGCTCTCTCAGTCTCTCCTGGCCCCACCACGTCCCCGTCCTTCCCTCTGCCCCTTGACCCCACTGTGCCCCTGTCCCTCTCCCTGCACAAATGTATGGTTTGAATCAGGGTAAACACCGCCACGGAATGCATGTCAGTCAATTAATCCTTCAACCAGCACACAGTGTTAACTAGGAAAATAAGTTTTAAAAACAGCCATACTTCTGTCCATAGTTTGTCTCTAGTTAATTAACTGGTTTGAGGTTTGAGATTATTCTGTTAATGCTGTAACACGGCCCTTAGGATTTCTGTTAGAGAATGACAGAGTCCAGATCCATACTAGCCCACTGGAAACTGTTAGCAGTTAAATACTGACCTGTTAAGAGTCAGCTACTCTGTACTCTGTACTCAACAGGAACTGAAAGGCCACACCAGCAGGTGGCAATTGTGAAAGCATTAAAAGCGGAGATAATGGGGGTATCTGTGTGTTTGTGTGCTCATATATAATGTATAAATCAGAAGGATTTTTGGCAGCTATTTGTAACTATATATGTGCAACATCTGCACCTATATAGACCATTTCTCGTGTTTTTTTGTTGTATTTTTGTGTGCCCTTGTCGGTGTAAAAGGCAGCAGAAAAATCCAACTACTCTACTGCTAAAATGCCTGATTGTTTAGGGAAGAGAAAAGCTTCTTGAGGGAGGGTAAGAGCCCATCCTCAAACTGCAGCATTGGTACAGAAACGCTGAGGCTGGGACGCTCAGCCACAGGATCAGGAGGAGTGCCGTCCAGCACACAGACTCCGCACAGTCGCACAGCCTTCTGCTGTACATAAATCCTTTTGGTGTCTCATCTGCTTGAGACCAGTATGATCACTGATTCCAGAAATCATCAGTGTTCCCGTCCCTTCCCATATGCTTTGCAGGACACTGGAGGGGGTACCGGAACGTCAATGCTGTAGCTGGTCACCATGGCATCCGATGCAAGTCATATGCTCGAAGCGGCCTTGGAGCAGATGGACAACATCATTGCAGGTACAACTCACTGATCAATGATCAGTCCAGCTGAATGAGTATTTCTTAACACAGGCCACATTTTCGCTCCCTCCCAGCTCCCAGCACACCTGTACCAGGTATTCGGTGTTCTTGATTTGCTGGGAGCTGGGAGGGAGTAAAAACGTGGCTTGTCTGGGTAGTCTCTGAAGACTAGTTTGAGAAGCACTGCTTTAAACACTCTCCTCTGCTGTCCCCCATCACAACACAAGTTTCTGAACCGCTAACCCCGATATCATCAGCTGCTTAAGGCCAGTTAAGTCAGTCTGGGTATTCTTCAGCTGTGAAGCTGTTTCTCTAGTTATCTCTTACATACTCTGCCAGTGCATTTTGCAGTTTTGTCTTGTTATCAAAATGAGAGGGCACATTTTGGATTGATGAATGTCTCTCAGGTTCATTGATCATAATTAACACTGCACAAATTTCAAACAGCATAAGGAATCACGTAGTTTGTAACAGTCAATGCTGTAAATGTCAGCAAAGTGGCTCAGGCTGTGCGTGACACACACCTGTCAAACGCCTCCGGATGGCGCTCTACACCGCTTCTGAGGCTGCTGTACCGACACTTAAGGGACCTTCCCTGTCTGCTCCTGGTCCACATGCCTGGTGAGTTTTTGTCACCCCCCCTTGCTGTTTAGTTGTGCCATGCTCTTGAATCTTATCTAAACAGCAGCTGTATGGCCTGTTTCTGCAGGGCGGTTGTGTACCTCTGACCCCCCCTGCGGTTGTTACACTCCGCTCTACATGCCTGACAGCCAGGCCTGTTTATCAGTCATCGCAGGGGTATCAGGTGGCACACTGGGCTGCACCTAATGGGGGGCAGGAATGTTTGGAGGGGCAGTAGTGAGGGGCAGATTGAAAGATCCCCCCCTTCCTACTAGGAAGCGTTTACATTCACTGCCACATGTGTCAAGACAGCAGCAGCAGCAGCTGATGACATGTAGACTGTTTTCTCATGTCTGGATGTTAGTAATAGTTAGAAATAGTTTTTTTGTGCAGAAGGAACCAGCACGTTTGATACTCTTTAAGCTGTTTGTATGGTGAGGAGGCTGATGGCTGGAATGCTGGGCATGATCCGAGGATGCGTGGTGTGAAGATGGCCTCCTGAACTCACAGTAGCGGGTGAGGGTTTCCCTCAGCAGGTCCACGGATTGGGTCACAGAGTGTGGCAGAGAGCGAGAGAGAGAGCAGCAAAAACAGGCCTGTGCTGCAGACGGAGACTCAGGGAGTCTCCTTTCAGGTCACACCCACTGTACCCACAAATGGAGAGACTGGCTGGTATTTTCACATTTACATACCACAGCCAAAGAGGGAAACTCGAACCCCATCCATTTAATTAAATATTAAATGCTCAGGAAGAGAAAAATAAGTTTGTTCTCCAAGTAAGATGTCATATAAATGTAGCAGGCAGCCTCATCATTTCCCCATCGAGCCGCTGTCGCTGAGAGATTAATTTCGTTTCATCTGCTGTGATTAAACTGGCTTCGCAGCTTTTGCTATTTGTGAGACAACAGAGCGGACGTAATGGCGGCGTTTGTCAGATGAATGCTATTCGAAAGGTTTGGGAATGGCCTTTTATGAGTGGTAAAAACAGAATCCCATTAAAGTGTCATTATAGCAAAGTCTCCCATCCACCACAGTGGATTAGTGCTTGTTGCATCATTCATGGGAAACATGTCAGCGAGATTAAATTTAAGGAACGGGGCAAACTCAGACTCCCATGCTGTCATGTGCTGTGTGAGCTGGGCTGTGTTTCAGTGATTGGCTGCTCCACTATCAGACTTATCTCGTTTTACAATCGCCTCACTTGCTTTTTAAACAAGTGACATCTGCTGGTTGAACTTAGTAATTGTTGTTCTGATATTTTCTTTTTCCTATAACCAATTTCATTTAGTGAAAGGAGTTTTTAAAAAAATGTCTTCATCCAACATTATAAAGATTAAAATTATGTATGGGGGTAATGTATTAGCATTATTGTGAGGATATAAAGTATTTCGTAAGACAACAATAAAGTATTTCTGAAGATACCAATGCTTAATAGACAGATAAGTACTTTTTAAAAGACTCTAATGTCCATTTAATGGCCTAATCTGTAAAGAATTAGAGTTTAGATTTTCCATAGAGATGCCAAAGTCCTTGACTGCTTCCTGACGTGATGGAGGGATGATGGGGAGGGGCTATATGAAGGAGGAGCTTCAGAGGTCACATGATCATGTGACAGCAGTGGGTTCAACTGCAGCCTCTAGGCCCGTGAAGGACGCGACCTTGTGATCCGTGTCCATGCCGCGTGACCCCTCAAAATGCGTCACAAGCAGGTAGAGACACCCGGAGCAGGAAGGGCCTGAGCTCTGCCTTTAGGTTTGTACCCCAGCAGACAATTGTTTAGCCGGTACTAACACAGTATGCCTCCTTTGATAAAACACCAACTTCACACACTATTCGTTAGACACCTCAAGCTAATCCAGGCAAACATTGTGTCGATTCACAGATTGAAGTAAAACCCACTGCTTGAAAGCATCATTCCCGAGGGATACATATCAGCTGATCCAGGCTCAGATCCAAGTGGAATTTTTGCACCCCTTGCCATGATCAAGGTTCCAACCCTTACGGTACTTGCACAAACATGCGGCGGGGGGTGGTTATAATAACCGTGTGGACAGTGAGGACCCGTCTGGCTGTGATTTGTTTGCAGTTGATCAAAAGTGGCCGTTTTGCTGTGATGCTTTGCCCTGCATGTCTGATTGATGGTGCTATGCTATTCGCTGGCTTTTGGTCACATGAGCTCAGTTTCCACAACCACTTAATGTTAATCTGGTCTAGTTTTCAAGAAGGTCATGTATTTGCGAGCTACACTGATTTCATGGTAATAAATCCCATGAATTAGTCTGTGTGATGCAGTCCGCCTCAGAAATTGTGCATATGAATGTCAAGTCCTAACCTTGGTCGGTGTGCTACTGATACGAGTCTGTACTTACTGATGGGGCAAGAAAAAACGGTGTGAGAGTATATTCCAGCAGTCATGTTATTTCTGGAGCGGGATTATATCATCTGCTTAAATAAGAAAGTGTGTGCGACAGAGACCAATGTGCTGATGGCTTCCATGTGTTCCCGGGTTTGTTCTGGGACTGAGCAGCTGCAGTGGATCTTCTTTGACACGTGGACTGCAGTGCTCGCCAGAGGCCACACCCCCTCAGCGATGTTGCTCTGTGATGCAGGTTCCCAGGCGGTGGAGCGGTGCCCCCTGTTGGTGCCGCAGCTGGCCGAGCAGCTCAGGATCACCGTGGAGACGCAGGCCGGCTTGGAGGAGAAGGACGCTGCACGTGGGCAGGTAGCTGGACCCACGGTGCAGGCCCTGCTGCGGTGGCTGGAGACGGGTGTGGTGAGTGGGAGGCGCAGGGGGCGTTATTCATGGAGTCGCAGCTGATAGGTTGGGGGGTGCTGGGTGTTTTCTGGCCATGTGACTTCACAGGCTCAATAACTGTGAAGAGTATAACGAGATGATGAGCCTGATTCAGGGTACCCCTGACGTGCAGCTGCATCAGGCCCTCATGCCTGCTGTTTTTACTGGGAAGAGACGCATCATGGGCCGGGCCCCGCTTAGAGCTGGGCCAGAGCTGCTGTCAAAAGAGGCAGGGCTTAAGCAACACTTCCTGTCCTCCCTCTCGCTCCTGCCCCAGTGGGGGCGAGCAGGGAGATCAGGCTCCTGTGGGACTTGGAAGATGATTGGTTGTGATTCTGGGCAGCTGGTTCCAACAAGGCAGTGGTGCTGCCTCTTCTGAAGGCAGCTGGATCTGGTTAAGCGAGCCAAGTGCCTGAAAAAGGCCTCCACGGCAGCTCTTTGATGTCAGGCCTCTGGGCTCTGCGGCCAGGGCGTGATTCCGCTGCTGGATGAGAATCCCGTACCAGCCTGTGCTCCATGACAGGTAAAGCCAAAGCTACTGCTTTCAGCTTTAGTCACTTTGAGTTTCTCGCTGTTGATTGACTGTCCATCTGAGTGTTTGAGATGTTTAGATGTTTATTTGGGCTGAGGAACCGATAGTCTGTGCTGCAGTGACCATTTTGCAACCTGATTGTGAAGAAAAGGGTAGCATCTGCAGATGTCTCCCTACAAACAGCCTTCCAGAACAAGCAGCTGCATCTGGAGTGATGTGTGACACGCTAGAGACCATGCTCCACACAGCAGAGGTCTCACCAGGTCCACCTCAGAAAGAGGTAAAGCAGGTCTTCACACAAAAGTGAACGTAAAGTCCCTCTGGTGATAGCCATAAGTGGACCTTTTCCTGGACTCTCCTGGTTGGAAGGCTCTCCTTCCTTCCTGGGGGTCTCGGTAGTTCCGTGTGCCTTATCTCAGTCAGAGGGCGATTTCATGTGGTTGAAAAGCAGTATTGGATCTTCATAAAGTTTCTAAAGAGGCAAAATAACAGTGACTCTGTCCCATCATTTTATTTCCATGCTTCTTTGCTTCTTTTGACGAAAATGTATGAGAACCAGCAAATCGCCCTTTTTGTGGCAAGAACCATCAGTACCCCCACCCCACCCGTTGGTATGTAAATGTAAAAAGCCCCCCAACCCCACCCCCCTGCTGATCTGTCTCTGTTCTGCAGTTATATTTGTCTCATGTTATCTGGGAGATCCCCCTTCCAGCACCCCCCCCCCCCCGCGTGTGACGCAAACAGGAAACGGCTGAGCGACATGAAAGCCCTGAATGGGGGGGGGCTGCCTGATAAGACGCCCCCAGGGCTGCAGCATTCACATGGCGATGCCGGGAGCCCACAGGCGTCAGTGGCGACACCGTGTAACTGAGATGAGTCCCTCTCGCTGTGTGTGGACACCCCTCCCTCAGCAGGGCTGTCCCCTCTGGTCATGCTGGGGGGGGGCTTATGGCTCTGAATGGAGGAATGGGGCCTCAGCCTAATGAATCCCAGCCAGAGCTCTAACTGAAAGCAGCAGTGCAGCCCCTTCCCCAGATTCTGCATCTGCCTGCAACCGTCGTGCCCTGCGGCATGCGTTATTGCCTTCTTCAAGGCAGCTGCATTCAGACATGTGTTCAGAGAACTGAGTTAATAGAAGTAAGTCTTTGAGGAGGAGGGGGGAAGGGGGGAAAGAGAGGGAGGGAGCGAGAGAGAGAGAGAGGGGGGAGCCAGAGCCGTCAGCTGGCCTGATCTGCGCTCCGAGGCAGCGGGCTGGAGTTGGAGCTTGGAGATCTGTGCTCCACACCAGATACTTGGGGGCCCATCCCGTCGCAGGGAGCGGGTGTAAGTAGCAGAGTCTCCAGGTTGCTGCACTCCGTCCAAGACTGGGAAACAGAGTTCGACTTGGGGAGACTTGGGCACAATGGCCCAGCAGCATGGAGGGCCACATTGATTTTTACAAGCATTTCACTTGGCTTAAAAAGGTATGTGGGTCTGCGCACTTTCTTACTGCCTCACCACTTCCTGCACTGGCTCCTGAACTACAGTACTGAGCACAAAACAGCACTGAAACTACATCACAGAAGGGGTTGGCAGGGATACTGATCACGCATACAGTTCCCCTGTCTAACGTAAACCACGGCTCTGTTTACTAACCACAAGATAAACAGAGGCAGCTGATAGAGAGAGATGTTTCTTGGTAACATAGTGATGGATGGATGGATGGATGGATGGATTTTATTGATTGCACATCAGCACTTGGATTGCATGTGGCAGTTTTAAGCTGTTTTTTGAAGTGCAGTTTAATGATGTCCAGCTTCAGTGCTGAGGTTCTGCTCTGCTCTCCGTGGCAGAGCACCAGTCAGGAAGAGGTTCGGAGGTGAAGTCAGATGCTGCTTGAGTAGCCGGGCAGCCCAGCTGGAAAATAAGAATAAGAGGATGGGACGGGTGCCGGACCTTTTCACATGGACGTTTCTGCATGGGGAGGCTTCGCTGGCAAATGGCCAGCCTCGCATGAAAAAGTACAGCATCTTCTCATTGCCAGATGAAGTCTAACGTCTGACTTCAGCAGGGGTGAATGTGGGGTAAGGAGATGCAGGCAGCTTGTTTTTATTACTGCTCCTGTCCTTTGACTGATTCTTCACCATGACATAAAATAAACGAGACTATTCAGGTCATGAATTTAGTTTTTCTCCTTCTAACTGCGTGCCTTTAAAGCACAACCAACGAAAATTTTCAGGATGGACGGAAATCTCATGGCCAGTGGATCTGCTGGACGTCAGCCTCTGTGGCAGCTATTAGATGGCCTCATAGTGCCCAAGCAGAGATCTGGAATTAGAGGAAATTTCATTTATGCCTTTAAAAAGGACAAGTAATTCTTTTAACAATGGAGGTTTTCAGGGATAATGCCTGGGAGTGTGCTGTATATTATTAATATCATGACTCTGGAGACCTTCATTACATTCCTACTTAATTCCAGTACTTAAAACCTGCAGTCAGTGCCCTTTGGCTGGACTATATGGTGAAACCATGGTGACGGTAATGGTTAGGGTTAAGTGACCGCTTACCCTGAAGATTTGCTGGGACCAGATGCTCGGCTTTGGCCATGATGCTCTTCGGTTAAGATTTTAAGTGGCATGAGAGCCCTGGATTTAGTAAGATGTTAATGTGCTACCAAAGCCCTTGAAGTAAGACAGAGTGCCCCTGTCACCCGACAGCGATCAAGATCCCCCAGGCGGCTCAGGTCACTCCTTTTAATGGTGACAGTCACATTTGACACCCCGGGAAATCTGCTCACAGTCTGAGTGCTGCTATGGTTGCAATTAAGAGGGCCCATGATCTTTATGAACTACAGATCCTCTTTACACCTTCAGTGGGCTGGAGAAAGTTCCAGATCTCTGCACATTCATCTCTGCAAGTTTGTAAGTGTCCTCCAGTTTTTGACGTTCCTTTCTGCATTTCACTTTTTTAGACCTGGAACCACCTTATGAATCTGGCCACCCGCTAATCGCACTTGATTTGTGACTTAGAGCTTTGTGAGGTTTAGAGGGTCCATGTGATAACAGACTAAAAGTCACCTAGGGGTCAGGCTTTGGAGAGGACAATCAAGCGTGTAAATCAGTGTCTGTGTGTGTCTCTGTCTATGTGGGTCTGTCTGTGTTTGTTTGTGTCCCTCTCTTTCTCTGTTACTCTGTCTCTCTCTGTCTGTCTGTGTCTCTCTCAGTATGCGTGTGTTTCTGTCTGTGTATGTCTGTCACCATGTCTCTCTGTGTGTTTCACTGTCTCTGTCTGTCTCTGTCTCTCTCAGTATGCGTGTGTTTCTGTCTGCATATGTCTATCACCCTGTCTCTCCGTGTGTGTCTCTCTCTGTATGCATGTGTTTCTGTCTGCATATGTCTATCACCATGTCTCTCTGTGTGTGTCTCTGTCTATCTGTCTGTCTGTGTCTCTCTTGGTATGCGTGTTTCTGTCTGCGTATGTCTGTCACCATTTCTCTCTGTATGTTTCACTGTCTCTGTCGGTCTCTCTCTCGGTATGCGTGTGTTTCTATCTGTCTATGTCTGTCACCATGTCTCTCTATGTGTCTCTCAGTCTGTGTGTTTCTTTGTCTCTGTCTGTCTCGGTATGCATGTGTTACTGTCTGCATATGTCTATCACCATGTCT
>JAAGVU020000008.1:21970063-21989649 GCA_011763525.2 Mormyrus iriodes | reverse complement strand
TCTCCCCAAACGAGCTTGATGGGCCGAATGGCCTCCTCTCGTTTGTACATTTCTTATGTTCTTATGTTCTTATGTACGCAAACATCTTCTGAGTGCTTTTCTCTTAATGACAGAGCTCTCTCGCTCTCTCTCCCCCTCTCTCTCTCTATCCCTCTCTATCCCTGTTCCCAGGCTGAAATCTCAAACCTTCAGCAGCTCCTAGTAGTAAAAGATGCTGAAATCGAGTGTCTGCAGAAGCAGCTTCTGTCTTGGGACCCGGCATCTGAAAACAATGCAGAGAGAGGTACCGTCACGCTGGGCTCAGGAGCCTCAAACACTCACATGCGGGTGGGCCTGGGGCACTACCAAGTGGCCATGTGACTACTGCTGCCCCAGAATCAGCATGGGTGTTTCTCAGTGTGCATATTTGTGTTCTTGTGTGCCTGTTTTACATCATCTTCAGTTGCCAAAGATTACTTTCAATACTAAACAGAAGTACAGAGTACGGTAAAAATCCCTGGATGCTATTCTTGCCCCACCCCAAATATCATGGATGCATCGGTTGCATCCTCGCCAAATGGGACCAATCCCATGATCCATTGCACCTGAAATTCATCCTTGGGAGGCAAGTTAGCAAGACCTCTCTTGCCAAGACCACAAGTACAATCTTTGCATTCTTGGTATCGATTGGTTCAAGCTGCTACCTGAATCATCAGGTACATGAACTCACTGGCCGGTTCCGGACTGATTAACCATCATGGAATTCGGACTGGGAGCCCGAAAGCCTAAAGTTGACCTCTGGGTCACACTTAACTTCCATGTGCTTGTTTCATTGCTAACTGTGACTGTTCCTGAGCCCCCCCCCCCCAATGCTGTCGTCACTATGCAACGGCCTGCCCACTAGGAAAAGGCTGAAAGGTGCATTAGTCACCACCCCCACTGTCATCAGCTATTTGTCACGCCGTGTCAATGGGCCCAGCCCTGCATCCTGCCTGTCAGACTCCAACCTCCAACAGTCCAAGGGAGAATGGGGGGAGGTGAAGAACATTATCCACAGTAGAATGCCTGTGCCCATGTCTAGTGCAAGCCTCCCCCCCCCCCACATGCTAATGGTACTTTACGTTTCGATCACTGGACCCAGGTAGGAGCTAGCATCTGGTTCCAAAACATCTGCCTAGAAACATTGCAAGTCTAATCCAAGCCCTTAAGTCCCACATTTTTTGATGTTTGCTTGTAACGGGTTCAAGAGCTTTAGCGATCCAGTGCATTACTCCATCTTCCCCCCAATCCGTCTCCCCTACACACTGCCCATGTCCTGCATCTGGGTGCCTCCTCATCCTCCAGGGGACGTCGCCTTCTGAGAGCGGTTATTAAGGGCAGGCAAGATGTTTCCAGCCCACATGACTGCAGCCAGATGCTCGATCCACATCGCAAAGTTATTTTGAGGAAAAGGAAAATATTTTCACTGGAGATTGCGGTTTTCTGGCAGCTGATGTCTCTCTCGCTGCAGATCAGGAGCTACAGAGACTTAGAGCTGGGATGGAGGCTCTGCTGGCAGCCAACGAAGAGAAGGTCAGTGACTGTCATACTCACATCACTCACAACACCGTCATGCACAGATATCTGTACTATGGTGCAGAATCTGCCCAGAATCACCACGCGCCGTTGACGCGTTTAGTGAAGAGAGGAGTCCGACCACAGAGTGCTTTATTCCCATCACAAAATGCCGACATCTGCAGCCAGGGGAGTGGAGTCTGCCCACACGGGGGCGTTTGTGCATGTGTGTGGGTGAAGTTCAAAGTGCACTAGACACACTAAAAGCTTCAAGCCACAGGCATGAATCATGCAGCAGTACAAACCCGTTGTCACGGAAAGTCCTGCGCAAGCTGCATTTTAGAAAAGGGTTCTGTTCAGATTCCGGATATGGGATACTGACTTTCCCTTTGGATCCGTGCCTTGCTACCGTCTGGCTGTGAATGCGACCATTTGTCATGCAGCTGCTGACTATGAAATGGGACAAAAGGTTTGAAAAGAGGGCAGCGGCTACGATGATGCACGTTAATCTGAGCTGCGGGTTTGAAAAAGCGGGTCAGCCTGAAGTGTTATTATTTATCAACTGGATGATTTGCATTTTCATTCAGAATTAGTCTTTACACTTCAGTGCTGATCCTCTCATGCTCAGTGACATGCACTGTGACCTAACCTCTCCCAGGCTGGAGGCTTGAATCTCGTGTACTTATTATGGTTGTGCTGCATTGCCTGTGTAACTAAAATGGTGATCGCCTGGCTTCAGGACCGACGCATACAGGAGCTGAGCTCCCTTCTAGAACAGTACAGAAAGATCAAGGATGTCATGGGCCTCACTCAAGGTAATTCATTTTTACTCACTTTGAGAAAAGTGTGGGGCATTATCATGTTACATACTCACCTATCTGGCAACACAGTGTAAAACTTCAGCGAAACGCTGACTAATGGTTCAGCCTGAGCCACAGGAGTTAATGCCGTGTTTCATCATTTACCTGTCGTGTAGCCAATGAGAAGCTGCCAGGTGGCAGTGAGGAGGATCTTTCCGGGTGCGGGGGGCTGAGGGGTCTCACTCGCAGAACCAGCACGGAGATCCTCCGCCTAGAGGTGAGAGCCACACCCCTCCACGCCGCTCAACCGCTACTGCCCCTCGCACCCGTTCTGACCCCCGCTCTCCCCTCTCCCAGGTATCTTCCAGGGGTTCCTCACCACTCGTGGCCTCCCCATCTTCTCTTGACTCGAGGTAGGGAGGTGACAGAAAGGGCTGAGGGTTAAGGTTATGGACGTATCCCTGAGCTGTCATTAAGGACTCCATCTTTGTGCTCCAGGAGTACACAGGTGTCCCCTGGGTCTGCAGTGTCGCCTGGCAACATCAGCTGCCACAACGGACAGTGGTAAGTGTAGATTTCACTAGGTTATAGGACTTTTAAATGTCCAACCTGTTTACATCATTGACTGGTTCAACACCAGCCAAGGACCAGATATTTCATCTGATCAGGCTGCTCTGCTCAAGAGACACCTAGTGGTCTTTGGTGAAACTGCACTTTCTTGAGCCCTGCACCTTTAATATTGGTTTTAATATTCATTGTCACTCACCAGGACAAAAGCACGGATGCTGTCCTCCAGTCTAGAAGAGCTGCAGTGTGGACCTGTGCAGGTTGGGCCTCCATGTTCCTCTACTGTTACAGCACAGGGTGATGGGGCCCAACTATGACAACTAACAGTGGGTTAAACACTCCACACAGCCTCAGCTCTTCCTGTTTCACTGGCTAATGGGTAACATGAAAATAGCACATTTATGGAAAAAAAGGTCTCAGACTGAAGCATCATTGGCTAGTGTCGTTTCAGCAGTGTCACTGCGAATAAGTGTCATTTCAGCAGTGTCACTGCGAATAAGTGTCATTTCAGCAGTGTCACTGCGAATAAGTGTCATTTCAGCAGTGTCACTACGAATAAGTGTCGTTTCAGCAGTGTGTCTCTAAATACGCACGATGTCCCTTCTCTTGATTTACATGCACTGACAGCATGCAGTTGACCTAGATCTGCTGCCTCTGAATGAAGCCAACTCGCCACCACCTGTTTTTATCAGCTTTTATGAGCTTTGAAATCTGTAACACTCAGCTTTACTTCCGAAATGCATACTCCTCCATGCCCCCCCCACATGCCCCCCATGCACCGTAGCTCCCATTTGCTGCTCATAAGCCCCATGCTTCCTGTTCCCAGATCCAACATCCGGAAAGCAGCAAGTTCCAGACACTTCCGGGGAAACGGTGGCCAGCCGCACAGAATGGAAGCAGAGAGACGCCGTCACCAGCAGCGCCGAGGGACGACAACGACCTCGTCCTGAGTATGTGTGACCGATGCCCAGCCATCAGCCACGTGTTTACAGTGCAACACTGGGATCAGGTGACCCGCTGACAGCATCTGTCAGTGTAGAGAGTGCAATGTTAGGGCAGCGTAAAGGTAGCGCTGTTTCATTTCAGTGTGTCAACATTCACTAATATTTACTAATTCTAAACAGTTAAAAGCAGGATAAATACAGGCATATGGAGGTGGTGAGTGTGCCAGTTAAGATGAAATGACTGCCTGCCTTTTGTGTGAATTTCTCTGTGCTTGGAGAGACCCTGCGGCGCTCTTCTTCGGCTGGCCAGAAGGAGGCAGCCCGCCTTCTTCCCAAAACTATCTTGTAATAATGGCTACCTTACTTGCCCTGCCCCTCTTGCTCATTCTTAACCGCCCCCCCCACCACTCTGCTCTATGTCCTGCCCTCTCACTGGACGCACCTGAAAATCGCTGCAGGAGTACCAGCGCTCTGGCTTTAGGTATCAAACCCTCAAGTGCAGCCCCAGCACCATACCCCCCCCAATGGAGAGTTACACCGTAAAGCTGGCTGGCTTATGCTCATTTTGCCTTAACCACCTTCCCCTGGGGCGGTGAGTCCGCTCTCTCATGGTTCTGGATGTTTCCATGAGCCTTTCACCAAATGCACAAAGCAGCGAAAGCTTAACTCTCAGGTGTTCCAAGTGGTACATCCGATACATCTGCCCTGCGTTCAGTAAACACACTGTACACAGGCTTAATTGCTGTGTAGAACATCACCGCCAGCTTAACGAGTGTTGCATAATACATAAGGCTGCTCAGGCTGCTTTGTTATGCTTTGCTGGCCCTGCAAAGCAGATGTGGATGCAGAGCGTGTGACTTTCATTTGCACCCCCCACCCCCCCATTCGGCTTTTCTTTGGACTAGTATCCCGTGGGAAACCAGATCTCGGTTTCGACATGTTTTTTTTTACATAACTAGTGAAATCCAGTCTTTCCTGCCCTGCGATGTGGCTGTGACGCCTCACATGCCTCGGGACGTGGTTTTGTGTGCACGTGGCTTCTTTTAGCCAAGGCCAGACCACAGAGTGTGTGGCTCAAATTACACCCACACTATTGAGAGGTGCACACAAGCAAACTCTCTGAAAGTGTCCCCGTTTCTCCACACCACAGGGAAGACAGAAGCAAGGGCATCTCCAGACATCTCAGCCAGCTCGTCTGGTGTGGACTCGGGCCAGAACTCACCCGTCTCACCCGAGCACAGGAAGAACCAGAAGGGCATCAAGAAATTTTGGGGAAAGTAAGTCATTGCAGCAGTGTCATGTTTACCTGACACGCCTCCCATGGTGCACATTTAACCGGCCACCGTCCCCCCTCAGGATCCGGAGGACACAGTCGGGCAGCCTACAAAGAGATGAGCTGGAGCCCTCGGCATTCAGGCGAGGGGGCCTGAGGGCCACGGCTGGGCCCCGACTGGCCCGCACCCCCGACAGCGGCAGCTCTGTCCGGTACATTAGTCGAATCCACAAGGGATGGGGGGGAGAAAGATTCCTCAACATAGAGACAACGGTTTCAGTCTGGAATCATAGCTGGTTCCAGAAGGTTCTGCTCCAGTGACACAGTGGCATTGATCTGCTGATTTCCCTTAGGGACAAGAACACACCTTTTGCCAAGTGGACCAAGGAGCAGGTGTGCGGTTGGCTGGAGGACGAAGGCCTGGGGCAGTACGTGAGCCTCACGCGGCAGTGGGTCACCTCGGGACAGACGCTGCTGTCGGCTACGGCCCAGGACATCGAGAAGGTACAGTGTGTGGGGGGGGGGCGTTTGGGGAGCACTTCCTGCTGGGGGTGGCCCGCCTGCCTATGCATGTTTGTGTGACATGTGCTTGACCCCCAGGAGATGGGAATCAAGCATCCCCTGCACCGCAAGAAGATCCAGCTGGCCGTGCGCTCCTTCAGCTCCAAGGTGCCTGAGAAGTCGGCGGAGCTGGACCACATTTGGGTGACACGTGCGTACCAACCACGCCGGCTGCGCCCTCCCCACAGCAAGCATGTGTGACAATGCGAAACGTCGTTGTGCTTGTGCGTATGCAGGCTGGCTCGATGACATTGGCCTGCCTCAGTACAAGGACCAGTTCAACGAGGGGCGCGTGGACGGCAGGATGCTGCAGTACCTGACGCTGGTAAGGCCCCCCACCCCCGCTGAGATGCCATTTAAATTTTCCGCAGTACCTGTGGGTTCTTCACGGGGGCGCTCTCGTCCCACTTTGCAGAGCGATCTCCTCTTCCTGAAGGTCACCAGCCAACTGCATCACCTGAGCATCAGGAGCGCCATCCATGTTCTGCACATCAACAAATTCAACCCAAACTGCCTGAGGCGCCGCCCAGGGGATGAGGTGCACCATTGTGACCAAGCCTCACGTTTAATTTGGGGGGGCAGGGGGTGCCCTATTATGGACTGTCCATAATACCACTGCAGAACAAGATGTCGCCTTCGGAGGTAATCCAGTGGTCCAACCACCGCGTGATGGAGTGGCTGCGCTCGGTGGACCTGGCGGAGTATGCGGCCAACCTGCGGGGCAGTGGCGTGCACGGGGGGCTGCTGGTGAGTCAGCGAGGCGCTAAGGTTCGGGACCTGGGGAGAAGGGAGGACAAAGAGAGAGAGAGAGAGAGACAGGAGGGAGGAGGGGGGAGAGACAGACAGAGACAGGAGGAAGGAGAGGGGGGACAGAGAGAGAGAGGAGGGAACAGATAGAGAGGGAGAGAGGGGGAGAAAGGGAGAGTGAGACACGGGGAGGAGAATGAGAGAGAGAGTGTGAAGGGGAGAGGGAGAGAGAAAGGGAACAAGAGGAGCAGAGTGGGGGGGAGAACTTTATCAGTCCTTTAGAGCCAAATTCTTCAGTTACAGCAGTGTTAACAATAACATGTAACGTTATTAGGGATGCACCAATCCCACTTTTTCTCTCCTGATACCAATACGGATACCTGGGCTTTGGGTATCAGCCGATACCGAGTACTGATCCAATACCAGTGTTTAATTAATAAGCACTGTTTGGTTTTCTATATTAGTGAACAAAGTGTGCACCCAGGTGTACTTATATTGGTAATTGAAACTGAATTTTTTATATCTAAAATTAAATATGTTTAGTTGTTTAATGTTAGATATAAATAACGCTTCAGTTTTATTTTCTCTCGCTTCTCCAGAATTTGCGGTAAAGTTCATACATTTTCATACATGTAAGCGGTTCATCACTTTAAGCTTAGATGAAACCTGAACCTGAATTTTCAGCTCAATAATTTCTGTCAGGCTTCTCAATTCTCAGCTTGAATGGTCTATACAGAGGAACAAAACCTTGACTGTAAATGCTGATTTATACTTCTGCGTCAAATCTCCATCATAAGTGGGGCGTAGCCACGCACCCTCCGCTGTAGCCTGACTCCCACCTTCCCAGAAATGCATGTTGTGGCGACGCAGACCACGAGAACAGTGACTGCTCCGCTTGGCCATGATCGTTTTTTTCTTTTTATAGGAGTGAAAAAAGCGTATACCCGGGTGTACTTATATTGGTGATTGAAACTGAGGCATTATTTATATCTAACATTAAATATGTTTAGTTATTTAAAGTTAGATAAAAATAACACATTGGTTCATTTTCTCTCGCTTCTCCAATATTTGCGCTCAAGCTAGTTGTTGCGGTCTTTCTCTGCCAGCATTAGCAGACTCTGTGTACTCTGCGCTATGGTGCGTCTTTAGATGTTTGATCTAATTGCTTGTGTTAAATGTACTGTCCCTTCTTCCTCTTGACAAAATGTCACGGCTTTGAATTTTAATATAATGCAGCAATTAAGTGGTATCGGTTCTTGGTATCGGACAATTTTTACGAGTATGAGTATGAGTATATGACCGCAATATCGGCCCGAAACCCGATACCGGTATGAATGCATCCCTAAACATTATACAACATACAACACAACCAGGCATGTACATAAAAGAAATCAATAAATAACATTAAATAAATAAAACAAAACAAAAATGTAATAATGTACAAAAAGTATGCTAATAATGTGCAAATAATTGCTAGTAGTGTGCAAATAGTGTAGAGGTAATGTGCAGGTAATGTGTAGGATACACGAGTAGCTTACAGAGACTAAGGCTGCCCTTGCTTGATAATGACGTGTACTGTTGTACAGTGCTATGGCGGTTGGTAGGACTGATTTCCTGAAGTGCTCCTTATTACAGCTCAGCTGGATGAGCCTGAAGGTGTTTAAGCAGCACATTATGCTGGGGATCTTTGTCATTGACCATAATGAAGAACATTTTCTTGATTATGCTCCTCTCACCACCGACTCTACAGTGTCTAACATGGAGCCTGGAAAGAGGCCGGCCATTCTTATTGGGTGATTCGGTCTCGTTTTGTCTCTTCCCCTAACACAGCACTGCAGAGAGAACTGTACACTGATAGCAAACTGATAGATTTCCCCCCCAACCCCAGATCCTGGAGCCGCGCTTCAACTCTGACACGCTGGCCATGCTGCTGAACATCCCGCCCCAGAAGACGCTGCTCCGCCGTCACCTGGCCACTAACTTCAGCACGCTGGTGGGCCCCCAAGCGCAGCTGGAGAAGCGGCAGTGCATGGGGGCCTCAGGGTACACGCCCCTCACCACCACTGCAAAAGTGCGGGTGAGCCCCCGGCCAGGGGGGGCGGACAGCATCGGGGAGCTTTACTTAATGCCGCTGTGGGGTTTGTATTCTTGTTTGCTGGGATGAGCAGCACACACCCACCCAGCCCGTCCTGTGCCGAGTCGGAAGAAAAGGCATGTGTGGGGGCTGCTTATTCAGTATTTAGAGTGCTCTTCATTCCTGCCGCCTCTGCAGGTGGGCAGGGGGGTTAAGCTTAGGGTTGCCATTCTCCTGCCCCATCCCCAAACACTCACCGCTTCTCGTCCCTTTCAGCCCAAGAAGCTTGGCTTCTCCACCTTCGGACACCTGAGGAAGAAGAAGCTGGACGACTCGACGGACTACATCTGCCCAGCGGACATGTCCCCAACGGCGGTCAACGGGCCTGTCCGCCCCTACGCTGGCTTCCGAGGGCTCAGCCCCATCGTTGACCGCGACGGCGAGCGGCTGGAGCAGGTTGGACGGAAGAGCTGATGTGCCCCCCCCCAGCGTCCCATGACGAGATGGACAGTTTCACGTTTTATTCTCACTCTCCATTATGTTACCTTGTATTCTGAATACTTCATAACCACGACGTTTCCTATACTTACACGGCGTACAATTCCTGTACAAACGTGACGCTCTTCAATTATTCATACTGTTCAAACAGTTGCTGTGTGGTGCCTTGTGCAATATTTGCACACTTTGGGATATTTAATATTTATGGTCAGTTGTATAATGTGAGTCAATTCTACATATCTGGACAAGCTTTTAAGGAGTACAACATTGTTATTTTGGTATAAGATAGCCAGCATATTTTTATAGCCACTTGCTGTCATATAATGCAGTAATGCATACTGTTGCAGAGTCATTGTTAATAGTCTGTAAACAGGGAGTTACAGCGATGAATAAATGTAATCTGAGTAAGTGCTGAGTGCTGTTCCTTACACATGCAGCGTGCCCATCACAAAATGAAGGTTACTGTGGTTGGCTAATCAGTCCATAAGTGTGTGGTTCAGTGTGTTAGGATGCTGTGCCTGTGATCGGAAGGTTGTTGGTTCAAATCCCAGGGTCAGCAGAGTGATATCATAGTTGGGCCCCTGAGCAAGAGCCATAAACCCCATCACTTCAGAAACTATCTAACCCTGCATTCTTAAAGATGTATGTTGCTTTTGGAAAAGGGGTGCTAAATAAATTAAGTGTAAATTCTGCTATAAAACAGTTTGATTTGTGTTCTAGCCAGACGGTTAATGTTAAATGACTGTAAATTAGGAAAGGTTGATAATCATTTGGTAACTGTTTGGTATAACCATCTTCTGTGCATTCAGGAACATCTCACGTGTGAAGATTTTTTTTTGTCAATTTAAAATTATACCATGGTTAAATTTAATGGTCATTTATTCCACAGACGATAAAGGGAATATCTTAGCACAGATGGACCTATTCCTACTCATTTTTATGGCTTAATGATTTATTTCATGAAAAGATTTCACATAAACTAACTGCAAATCAACAGCAAACCCCCAGACTAGTGTTTTTGGTTGATTCCTGCTAACTCGCTCACCAGGTGGTCAGAACTGTACACACCAGTATGTCCAGTTTGTCACATGACAGACACCCTTTTGTTTTAAGAGCATGTCTATTGTTTTTAAGACATTCCAAACTGTTTTTTTAACAAGACAGCAGGTATCAGGTTCTAGGGAGTGTCTGTCTGGTGGTGTCAGTTACCTCCTGCTGAGATCCTCTGCAGGTTTGCAGGCTGTACATTGCAGACAGGAGGCGGCAGGGGACTCCAAGCAGAGGGGGGCTTACGGGCAGGAGCAGCAGGAGCATCTGCTTATGCTTAGAAGGTTTTTCTGCTTAAGGTAAATAAAAATTCTCTTGCAGGTATAGTCTCCCCATTTATGAATAGTCATCCAGCGTAAATGCATGTTTATTTCCAATGTTAATGGATTCTTACTTTAATCCTCTTTTCCGGTAAAGAGTCTAACATCATCCTCCACCAATGGGGCAAATGGAGACCAAACCAGGAGAAGAGCCCAGTTTATTAAAGAATCTCTTAATTACGCCAAAGAAGCAACACAGGGACGTCGTCCAGGCCTTCAGCAACAGCGTTCTCAGTGCCTCCGCTAGGGTTCAAGAGTACCTGGAGTTCCGTGACCCCAGAGGCAGATTCCATCCGAGTCCTCGCGTCCTGGAGGAGATCTTTCTGATGAGCTGCATCAGCCACAGTGCACAGCTGCAGATGTCGGCCTTCTTCAGCTGCACCACCATGAGCAGAGAGCAGAAGGTCTTGCTGGGTGCTGACTGGGTGTGGACCTTCCCCAATAGGCGTGAAGAAGCACCTGAGGCCCAGATAGTCGTTCAGGTTCTGCACAGGCTGGACAGCACCGGACCCCCCACAGGAGCCTCCGGGGAGTCCCTGCACATCGCCGAGATGGCATCAGGGCAGTGGAGCCGGCCGGAGAGGATGGTGCGGTTCTGCTCCTCCATCGGCCGAGACTGCTATGCTCTGTTCCTCTTCTTCGGCTCCAGGAATGACCCGGGCAGTATCTCCGGACTGCTCAGCAACAACCTCCACATGGCTCTTGGCAAGGGAGCCAGAATCGACCAGGCCTTCCTGGAACGCTTCTTCAAAGGGTCCATGTCCTTCTCCACTCCGGCCAAAATGCTGGAGATCATTCAAAAACAGGAGGACGACCCTCTGACCATGCTCATCAGATTCACTTGACCGGTATGACTCCAAACACCAAAACGGAGTGAAATTTTAAAAAGAATCAACTGGCCAGCTGTTTAAACCGCTGCCCTAATTGCTGTTAGTCTGCAGACGCCTTTCGTCCCTTAGAGACAGACGATGTCAGTCAGAGAACCTTTTTCTGTCAACTTCTTTTACATGACGTGTGGTGTCAATTGCTGAGCTGAAATATCGTTCTCATTGATCATAGTGCAAATGAAAAGTAATAGAATATAAGTACCAAGACATATAATATAGACATTTTAAGACATGACATTAAGACAGAGACAGAAGGGTACAGTTAAGAGCCAAATTGGTGTTGAAGTGCAAAATTGTTACGGAAGTTTGGGATTGAAGCAAAATGTTCAATGAATAAACAGATTTATATACAGTGTTGTAAGTCCCAAGCCATCAGTCCTTTTAACAGACCCAGAATTAGGCTGGGAGGGGCAAACGTATTCAGCAGTTGAATAGTCAGAGGAAAAAACTGCTTTTAAGCCTCAACTGCCCTGGCTTTCAGCCTGTAGAATCTATTAGCAAAAGGCAGTGGAGCAAAGAAGTTATGAGTGGGGTGTGATGGGTCCTTCTTGATGCCAGTGGCTCTCCTGATGCAGTGGCCATTGTAATATGTTCATCAGAAAAGGCAGGGTGCTCCTGGGAATTTTCTCTGTTTTAATAATCCATTCGAGAGACTAGCAATCAAAGATGTTACGGGACCCCAACCAGGCTGTGGTACAGATTGTAAGGACACTCAATGGTGTCTCTATATAAGGTGGAGAGGATGAAAGGTGGCAGTCTCGCCTCTTTCAAGCACCACAGGTAGTGAGTTCACTCCTGGGCCTTCTGCGTCAGAGAGGATACATGCTGGCTCCAGGAGATAGAATATAAATACTAAGACATACAAACATAAACCCAGAAATGTAACGCTCTGATCTCTGCTGGCATGTATAGAGGGTTATGAAGTCCCCAATCATTTCCTTCATCTTGTGACCATTTACAGCAGATTGTGGGCCTTGCACCACTCCACCAGCTCTCTCCCCTCCTGTCTGGACACAGACTTGTCTCCTCCACTTATGAGGCCATCATGCTGCTGTCGACTGCATCCTTTATAAGCAATAATGACACTTTATTGGTTCCCATGGGGAAAGTCTCTTTTCGCCTACCCAATCTTGCTCTCCATGACACACACGCAAAAGAAACAACAAGCTTGACAGCAAAGGGCAGGCATCTGCAGCAGCACCCATGGACCTGGGGGTTAAGGGCCTTGCCCAAGGAGGCTGGGCACAATTCAGCAGCCTTCCGATTACATGCACTGGGGCTTAGCTCACAGAGCCACACACTGATTGGAGGGGGGTCTGTGCAGTGCAGTCAGATGTCAGGAGTGCGAATAATAGGAGGCTGAGGCAGCAACCTTGGGGAGTTCCAGTGCTGTCTGATTCAGTCTGCAGAGGTGATGTCCCCTATCCTGACACACTGTGGGCTCTGTCAGAAAGTCCAGGATCTAGTTGCACAGTAACACTTCAGACCAAGCTGGGACAGCTTTGTGTGGTATTATCATGATGACTGCTGAGCTGAAATCGATAAAAAAACAGCATTCTTATAAAAGAGTCTTTATTGTCTAGGTGTGTCATGGCAGTGTGCACAGCCAAGGTTATAGCATCCTCTGTGGACGGGTTGGGACAATTCGCAAACTGGAATGCATCAAGGAGGCAGAACAGTTTGCTTTGATGGGTCCCATAACCAGCCACTCAAAACTTCATTGTGATGGAGGTGGGAGCTACTGGTTGACAGTCCCTAGAGAAGCAGACTTGGAGTATTGTCAGGGGCCAGCAGCCTTAAGTGGGTTCACCTTATGCACTTTTCCTCACATCCGCTGTGGATAGGTGGAGTGCCTGTTCATTGGTGGCAGGAGGGGTCTCCTCTAACTTGCTGCGTGCCACATCACATCGGGTGAAGAACTATGCCAGCACAACACTGGACTCACTGCTCACTGAGCTGCCTCTGGAAAGAGGATCATATTAAACTCTCTCATTTGCTGTGTACAATTCCTGAACACACTGCATGCAGTTTGTACCCACATTCCCATATGTTAAAGGGTATTGAGCTAAAGGACAAATCTCTTTTCCCTGATTCATCATACTGCTTTTTTCAGTCATGAGACCGCTCCAAAACTCAGTCGTAGACTGATTTGCTGAATCATTACAAATGTGAAATTGATTAAATATCATTAGTGTTGAGTCAGTGCTATAAAGGAATGCTTTGGACACAATGCAGAAAAGGGAACCAAATATAGGTGTAAAAACAGAAAAACTGTGTTGACTAACACTGTAAGACAGTTATGGGCAATGTATTAGTGTGGGCAATATGAAGGAAACCTTCTCAGCAACAATGACAAATCAGAGACATGCTATTTAAAGGACACCACTGGCAAAATATTCATGTACAGAGCTGTAAATGATCAAAAGGTGGATGGTGATAGCTGAGTATATTTCCCACAAAGCACAGCAGACACCACCTGACACTGCAATTGAGGCTCATGGTGTTTGTTATCCAACTGCCCATTTCACTCAAGGGCATCAGTACCTCAGAGCCCTACCAGCCCTACCTTTAAGGTTGATTTATACCTACGCCGTGACCTATACCGGTGAGCATTTATGCGCTGTGCGCTGCTGTGTCTGTGTCGCTCAGCAATTACATGACCAGAATGCTAGATGATACATAGTTTTGGATGTTGCATTTACTGTCTTCCCACCCTGCGATACATTCAATTGTTGAATCATGCATTTGAAAAGTGAATTAAAAGCATCCATTTATCAAGGTCTGGTTATATTTGTGCTACTCCAAACGCCCTGTAGACAAATTTAGAAAGTCACTTTTTATGAATTTTCCCTTCTAAAAAGTTATTGACTAAAATAAAAAAGTGAAAAGTGGTATAGACTTCTATAGCACAAGGTCACAGGGACCACACAAATACGCACACACAAAATGCCAGTGCAGCACTGCCATCTTGCGGTCATAAAATCAGTTACTTCACTAAAGACACGAAGCTTAGTCTTAACGAACTTATCTTTTATAAATTAGTTACATAGCTTATCTGTTCAGATAACTTCAGAAAATGTTTCTTCAGTTATACAGATACGCTACATTGGAAACATCAAGAATATCTAAAATTGCATTCACATACAAATAAGCAATCTAATCTGGTGATTCAGCCAAGCCAGCTAAATGAGAAATGAACGTCAGATTCTGCAATAACCAGTTAAATCATATTATAACGTTCGATAAATCCATTAATCATACCACAGTTGTGAGACCACAGAAAACTCTGGAAGATGTGCGTCACCACCCAGGCATATCATAAACTATGGACAACCTGCACACAAGCCGAACGGCGAGGGTCGGTATGTGCTGATTAGCGGTACTGATCATCCTTTGTAGGGTTTTTTTCACACCAGCTCTTTTGTAGTCCGGTTTAAAACAGACTCGATGCGTCGATGTTCCCCTTGGGTGCGATTCGTTTGGGCAGGTGTGAGGACAGTAATCGCACTCGGGTGCGGGCCAAAAAAAAACCGTACCGATACCGTTCAGAGAAGGTGGTCTCAGCCAGGTCCCAAACGAACTCTGGAGTGGCTCGTTTGTGGTGCGAACGTGATCCGACCTCAATCCGACCCAACTCTCAGACGTACTCCGCGAGCGCCAGTAACCAGGTGCGTTTTGCATTCTGGGATATGACAGGGACCGCGAACCAGTAGCAGCAGCTAGGCGGAGAAGGAGAAATGAACCCAAGTCTTAGTCTAGCAGCAAGGTCCGTTGCCTTCTTGAAATCATGGTCGTTGACAACAGCTCCTAAAAACTACTCATAAATAGTCTTAACTTTTCAAAACGTTAAGTAAACGGTTGAAGGAGAGAGGATTTGACTAGTCCACTGAACAGTCTCCGTGTGAAAGGAAAAAAAACTGAGGGCACAATACATAAGTGAAAGACGTTAAACTGCATAACCCGAGAGGCCGGCCTTTCTTCCTGCATTCACTTTCCTGCTCCCGCTACAGTCACATCTGACCAATAAGCAGCACGAACGTTCCCACGTGGTTTGTAGTGGCGCTTTTTCGCTTCGCTTGGTTTTTACTCTATGTGAAAACAAACCGAACCGAGGGGTAAACGCTACAAGTTTACAAACTCACCAACTGTTACAGGACCAGATAAATCGAACTGTAGGTGTGAAAACGATAGATTAGCGGGCCAGATATAATTATGACGATTGTGACAAAAACATGTTGCAGGACCGCTATAGCAGTGGTTGACAAACCTGTTAAGCCCTAGCTGCGTACCACTGTTATAATCAATCTGTACAAGTAAATACCTTCTCCTGCTGTACAAGGAAATAAAAATAATACCCATGTGTGTGTTTAACTGCAATGGAAATGTAAGCTAGAAGGCTGAACTGAATGCTAAATCATAAATCTTTATCTTGCTTCGTGTGCAGTCTACTTCTCTGACAAAGGCTATAATTATTGGTTAATTACTGTCAGATATCGACACTGGGTTACTTGTCTGATATCGTTAATTACAGATAACATCATCATATCGCTCAGCTGCACGTGATGATAACCATCAGAGATTCTACAGATGTTCTGCCTTGGGGGCTGCTGTTTGGATTGCTTAAGAAAGCCATGAGAATGTGAATGCGTATAACTTGCAGTGAACACAGCACACTGGTGTGTAGGACACCAATAAAACATCAGAAGCCAGCCACACAAACCCAAAACCTTTTTCGCTTAACAAGGGAGCGAATCCATCATTCCTGACCACTGCGTGGGAGGTCTGTTGCCAGACAACGTTCCGTTGATAAGATTAGGATCTGAATTAATACACTAAGCGTGTGTCTGAATTAGCGTGAATCGTTTTTCGTACACAAGCAAAATGTAAATGTCATTTTCATCACTTTTTTCGTCTGTCTGGAATGGACACTCATGACTAAGATCACGCTTATGTGGACGAGTGCAGGGTGAACGGGGGATTTGGATCTGAAGAGCGTCTCTCCATCCATCCTGAATTCTGTGATGTCTGTAGAAAGCAGGGGTTAGTCAGCGATACTACCTGGGTGTTAGTTATCGAGTTGAAAACACATTGCATGAGCTGTAACCTAGTGTTGCAAAAGGTCACTGATATTGAAAAGGTACCGCATTTTTTAAACCTATTTGGTGTTACATTTCTTTAATACCGGTATTAATTATACTATTACAGACATCGCTAATGCTAACCATGGAATCAGAACCACGGACTCTATGTCCGAACCACTGCCGAAATTCATTATACTCATTATACCCTAGCGTATAGTTCCAGCAAACTAGCAAATTTGATTTATCGCTCTAACTGCTCTGCATAAAAAGACATCTGCTACTATAGTGTCAGCTAAATATGATCTCCCTAGCTTCAAATCAATGATTTATGTAAGGTATTTTATAATATAGCAAGATGTTACAGCAAACAGGCTATACTTAGCTATAGCCTTTATGAATTTAATAGAACGTATTATCGTTCTCCTTGTAACTGAATGAATCAGAGTGGTATGTGCTGGAGTGGAGTGAGGCTTAATGTATTAAAATTAAAAGAGTATCAATTTAAATACATCTGAGATAAATGTCTCCTGAAAATCAGTGACATAAATGCATAACTTACCTTGAACCATACTTAGCTGTTTTTTCGGCATTATTATCCTTGCAATATCAGCAGCGTGATACTTAAAATGGTATTGGTATTAAGGTCATACTTTTGGTATCGTGACAACACTACTGCAGCCAATGTTTGTTTGAATAAAGTCATACTTCTGGCATTAGGAAGGCAGCCAAACTGAGTAGTATGAAACTTTATGAAATTCCATTGGAAAGCTGAATAGGGGTTGAGGGGATATAATTCCATCAACATCCACCAGAGGTCACTCTGTGTGTTGACAAGACCTGCCAAGACACTGGCAGTCACATGACTGGATGTCAAAGTCACCTGCTCTGAAGACTACCCCCCCCCCCCCCCAGCTATTACTATTCAGCCTATAGACCTATCTTTACTCCACATATTCTGGATAATAAACAGATATATTTATTATCCAGCAAACTACACCCCATGACTCAGTGTCATTCACACAGGGTGCGTGTCTGGTAGAGCCTGCACCGAAGGTGTTGAGATGTAAACACTGCAGCTTCAGTGTTTGCTTACACTGGCCTCATGTTGATGCTGCACCCACATAGTTACCAGCAGCAACATGACCTTCAGCTTCTGTTGTGAATATTATATTGACAGTTAGGGACAGGAATGAGCCATCTCTCAGAGTGCGAGGAGAGTTCTGGAAGCTCAGAGACATTGAGAGCAGAAGTATGTGTTTCAGATCTAGTGGGGTTGCTGTAATGAGTGAGAGTTACATGGCAATCAGAATGAACTGATACCAGATAAGTGAGCCATTTAGTGTGATCCTGATGCTGACGAAACCTCCAACAAAACAGAGGATTAAATCCATGACCGGAAAACAAGCCTAATAAGTCACCCTGCGGTAAGGTTACAGTTTACCCTGTAGCCTTACAGAGGTACCTCTGAAGCCCAGAGTAAATGCAGGGAAACCGAGCCAAGGCCCAACCTGACAACACAGTGAAACATTTCTCATAACACTGAAAACACTGGGGCTAAGAAGACACTGCAGACTGTGAAAATTTCCTGCAAACATGCAGCATGCACTCCCTATTGGTCTGTGTTGGAATAGCTTTCAGCTCTAATCAGGGAGGCAGCTTTGTTTCAAACTTTCTGTCTAGTGCATGACTGTTAAGCCTTAAGTCGAGCCAAAGAAAATGTCCCTTTAGAGGGAATTTGCATTAGTTACTCTGCTTCAGTTCAGATGTTGCATAAATGATGAAAGATGTAACGTTAACACCACCAGAGGACAGGCCGACATTGTGGTTTTCCATTTCTTTATCACGTGTTTTTCTCACCGAATCTGCCACGCGCTAAATACCACAGGGTCTTTCTAAACGCCTGATGCGAGCTGTCCCTGCCATGGCCTGGGTTCCATGGGTCCTGAAATGCACCCTCTGGCTTTCACTGAACTTCTGTTATCTAAACTAGCAGCTCTCATGCTGCTTCTCATAAAGTGAAGATGATCTCCCATCAATCAAAACAAGTTCTTCAAAATGCAGATATGCTGGTTCCAAGTGCCAAGCTTCTGATGAGACAATGTCGGGGAAGATCATGAAGCAGGAGACCAACATTCCTCTGACATCGCAGTGATGACATGACGGTGACATGATGCCGCCATAGTACTGTGGAAATTAACCAGGTTAATGTAACACTCTCCCAAGCAAGATGAGAAATGCACACTGATTACATACTCAAAAAGACATGGCCACTCCACAGGCGAGGTCAGAAAACAGGTTTCATTAGGTCAGTCCAGCTGAGCGACAGGGAAGGCAGAATCACTGTGGAGTTACCATGGTACCAATATCCTTGGGCACAGGGGTGACCCAGCAAGTACTGCTCAGCCATAGAGCTGAGCAAAACGTAGCCTCTGGCCGATAACCTCTGGCTTGGAAGGTTGCCATGGCAGCAGAGCCCTATGCAAGCCAGACACAAAAGGCCATTATCAGCTGTGAACCAGAGGGCTGTGCAGCCCAGCAGGAGAGCAAACAGGAACACATGTGCCTTCAGGCATCCCGCCTGCTCACCGCTTATTTGGGTCATGTGGGAAGGGTGTGGAGCAGCTCACATTGAAATTAGTGCATCATGAGACACTGATATAACAACCCTCTCTGTCCCTGTCTTCACCATTCAAGTCCATAAACAGACAGGCACAGCTTGGCAGCAGCTAGACCGTAACCATAACAGCTCAACCCCGGGGACACAGATCTCCAAGGAGTGGATCGGCCACGCAGTGCGTGAGCCTTTAAGGGGAGAAATACCACTTCCAAGCAGTGGAGGTTTATTTAAGAGGTGAAGAAGTGTTTCACTAAAAAAGAGAAAAAACAATCATATCACATAAAATATATTTTTATTTCCAATGTATCATCACAATAATCATTTCCATTTGAAATAAAAAAATGAAGCAGTTCAAAAAATGTTTGGGGAAAGTATTGTGCAAAATGGCACCTTTATGCTGATAAGAACTATAGTGAAGCAAAACATTTTCATCCTGAAATAATAGACTAACGTATTTCTCAACACTTTCTATTTAATAAGAATATAAGAACATAGGAAATGTACAAACGTAAAACAAAATCTTATCTAGCTCTGATTTAAAGGAACCCAGGGTTTTAGCCTGCGCTACACTAGCAGGAAGACTATTTCATACTCTAACTACACGCTGTGTAAAGAAGTGCTTCCTCAAATTCACTTT
>JAAGVU020000008.1:21941408-21967296 GCA_011763525.2 Mormyrus iriodes | reverse complement strand
GCCAGGTATCAGCCCAGTCGCTAATTAAATCCAGATCCCGTTGTAGCCTCTCTGCTGCTAGATCAGTATCAGCTACATACATAGTAGTTGATTGGATAGTAATGGACTATGACATATTTTTCAACTTACCCAGTAAACCAGTGTCTCACCTAATGTTTTCAATTGTGTCCACTGTTGCACATTCTTGACCCAAATACAACTGACACACATTTAATCATTCAGAACTGAGTTCAGCCATCAAGTAAGATAAACTCACATTTGCCATTATTCCTTGCTGACATTTGGACAAGGCATTGACATACTCCAAATGAAAGAACCAAGTTTTATTTAAAAATACTTTAATTTGCAAAGCTGTTCTTGTTGGTTGTAGCTAATCCCTTGTGTATGCTTTTTATGAAAAAACATTGTGATGAAAATAAGTGCATTTTTTGTTCACTGCGATGGCTTGGCACGCTGTTCGGCCACTGTATGGACACCCTCTTCAGGCACCAATAAGGTGGTGGAGGAGAGATGATGTGGGCTGCAATTATCAGTGATTTACTTGTTGGACATTCCCGAATTGCAGATGGTGAAAAAAATACCTACAAGATCTACTGCCAAATTCCAGAAGATACCTTCTTCAAACACTGGCAGAAGAAAAAGTCAGCAGCTTTCAAAAAGGTTATGATAATCATGCAGGATAATGCCCCGTCCCATGCATCAAAGTATTCCATCGATTGAAAAAGTGATTGAACTATGACCTGACTCTCTTCATCACCCAACTTTACCCCCATTGAGAACTACTGGGCCTTACTAAAGTGTGAGATTTACCAAGGTAGCAAGCAGCACACTTCTCAGAGCAGCGTCAGGGAGGCAGTCCTGGCTGCCTCAGCTAGTGTAGGATGTGATCAATTCAAAAACTTCATTGGTTCAATGGACAACACGCTCATGATGGTTATTGAGAAGAAAGGGGGCTATACAGGACATTAAACCCGGCAAAGTGGACTGCACAGAATGGCCAATAGTTCATTATTCCTAATATAGACTGAATAAGATGTATTACTATTTTTGATGGTGAAGAGAGAAAAATCCACTTTAAATAATAATTGTGCACACCGATAATCAAGTGTTTGTCTTTTATTTTTGTTTGTGGCAGGGTAATATAACATTTTCTCTCTAAATAAATTTACTTGGACCAAAACAAAACTTCCGAATTCACTTTATAAGTGCTTAAAATTATTTCCAGGAATAGTACTTGCCTAATAATTCTGCACACAGTGTATTTTACCAATGCAAAGATATTAAACAATGCATCCATCGTCCCAAATTGTATCCAGTGCACAATTTTTAAATCAGGGTAATCAATCACATAAAAGATTTATGCTGGTGCACCGATGCGAATTTAAGTGGAACAATCACAGTTGTTGCGTCTGTGGCGGCGAGAGTAGTTACATTTCGTCGTCAGTCAACTGAACTGCAGAGGTACACTATGCTGCTCAGCTGTTGCCGTGTCAACCAGTCATGTCATGTGTTTACACGTGGTCAGCCAACGGCATGCCAGATAGGCTGTTGCAGACACGCTTACAACAAACAGTAACAAATGTATATTTTTATGGTTTATAAACGTTTTTGACCATTAAGCTTTATTCAATTTATCTGCAAAAAAAAATGTTACAGTTAGCGGAACTAAATTTAGCAGAAGCTAATTGGTCCACTAACGGTTTTCAAAGTTAAGGGAGAGGCAGCGGCTGCAAGGCCGTCAAGGAGGAGCAGCCGTTGTGGCGGGGCCGTCGGGGGGGGGGCTGTCAGGAGGGAGCAGCTGCAGCGGCGGGGCCGTCAAGAGGATTTTCAAGAAGGAAACGCGCTGCCAAGGCCTTTAAACTGCAACCACAGACTCGCCTCATCAGGGAGAATCTTAAATACCACTTTAACCAATTTGTCCAATTTAACCAATCACATATCCATCAGAGTTCATTACAACACTTCCTTTTCTCATAAAACTGAGCCCTCACTTGCTAGCAATGGGAAATAGGCCATCACCGGAGAGCCAGCAGAAACCTTAAAAAGCTGGACCAACTCACAACTCATATTGCTGAACTCCTGGCAAAAACTTGTTTTAACTTAACCACCAGTAAGGGCATAAAGCCCATTCAGATAAAGCGTGAATCCCGCGCACGCATTCACACACACATACACAGATAATGATCCACATAATCGTCATTAATTCCTAAGGGGAAATTTAGCACTGAGCTCAAACTAGAGGCATGGAAACTCCCCAGGAAACAGACAACTCAAGTTCCTCACAGATAATATATGAAATTAACTTCTCTTAAGTGTGCGCTTTGGGAGACTGTAACAATGGTTTTCAATTAAAAATTTGTCAGGTTTTACACCATGTTGCTCACTTTCATAGTAAAGGAGCGCAATGTGAAAGGATATAGACCTTAAAGCTGTGGATGGCACGTCACACAACCTGAAGGTAAAATCACTCTAGCAGACAGACAGACGGAAAGGCCAGAGCAGCACTATAGTGCACCACTGTATTGCATCAGTTCAAAGAGGCACTGTACCATACCACTGCACTGCATTTGTTCAAAGAAGCACTGTACTGCACCACTGTACATCTGTTTGGCGCGTTCCAAACTAAATATCATTGTACTTACAATGACAATAAAGCATCTATCTGTCCAGAGTGGCATTGTACCACACCATTGTACTACACTACATCTGTCCAGAGCAGCACTTTACCCCAGCACTGTATCACACAGCTGGCAAGAGTCTGGCTTGTTCTTAACCTTCACCTGTTAGAGTACTTTCAGTCTTCATACAGGCAAATTTAGCATCTGAGCACTTGGGAAGCACTCACATTTCAGATGAAATATTTACAGCACCAGTTTCAGTAACATAGTAAGAGGAGATTTCCTGCATTGTGAGCATTGTACATTAGGTGAACACTTAATACTCCTAGCCCTGTACAGAGCCCTGGGAGATGAGGCCCCGCAGCGCAGCCTCCCACTGGCCACCACTTAGCGACACTCCCCAGCCCTGAGCTGCCAGTGCCAAAGCAGCTTTCGGGAGATATATCGATATTGCACCTTCGAACCTGCTTAGCAAGCATTACGATTTGCAGTGAGAGAATCTATCACTTAAACGTATAAAGATGGGCCACTTCACAGCAGCAGGGTTTCGAACTGATGCCAAACGCCTGCTGAAGCGGATGGTGAAGCATGGGGCACTGTTAAAGGAAAAATGGCACTTGAGATAAAACTTGTCAAGGGGAGAAAAGCGGCAGTCTCAAAGGCACCTGTCAGTCAGTTGTGCTCTTCATTCATTCATGAGGATTGAAAGTGAGCATGTCTGGTGACGTGAGGATTAAGGGCGACCCGAATGAAGGCAGCCTCTGCAGTCACATGGGTTTCTCCAAGCCACAGGGCAAACGGTGCTAAAGCACATCATACTCGCAAAATTTATTCAAAGCAGCTTCATCAAACAAAACCACTCAGTAATTATATCTGAGAGAGCGCTCTAGGGTCCGGTTGCCTGGCAACAGCCGGCCCCAGCGTGCCAGATCTGAAACAGAGTCAGCCTCAGCCAGCATCACGGTCTCACTACCAGCAAAGGTGAGGTTGCTCAGAAAACAGCACGTTCACCAGTGCAGTAGTGACATACAACCTCTCTGGGGTGTTAAACTCTGGAACTGCAGTACCAAGAATGAGAAGTGAAGGTTAACTCCGGAGAGCTTTACTCAGACACCAAACACCAGTAAGAGGTCGCTTACGAGTCTAGGACTGCAAACAAGAGACTTTCACAAGAAAAGTTCGGTCTACAGTGGTTGTATATAATTATTTTTTATTGATTTACAAAGGCACCAATTTATTCCAATGAAAGACAGAGGCAGTTACCCAAACTGAACATGATGGAGCCTTATTCTGTGCAGCAAAAATACCAGAAATTTCACAGGGATGTTACATGGAAGTGGAACAGGAGACACCCTGAAATGTACAATGCCATTTTGGAAGAAATGTACCTCAACGTGAAGCCAAAACAAAAGTAATGATTGTCCCAGAATTAGACCTTTGTGACAATGAAAAACCCTTTCAAAATTAATACTAGTTAATGCTCCCAAAATTATCACAGCTTGTTAGTGTCATTAGAACAAGTATGACTAGGACACTCAACACGCCTGTCAGCAGGTTCCCTAGACAACTTGCCTGCAACAAGGCCTCGACTCTCCTCAAAAATGTGCTAGTTGGGGTCCAGAAGAACCAAGCAATCAGGCTCGGGTCTCATCAAGGTACTCCAGCCCAATGTTACAGGACAGCTGACATTCACTTTGTTTTCTAACATTTTATATAGGTATGAGCTGCTCCATCGTAAGGTCTGTGCAACGGGGGAAAAAAAAAGGGCAGCTAGTATGTGAAAACCCACCGCCCAAAAGGAAGCCATCCAACAGCATGCTCTCAGTGAAACACGCCCAGGACATCAAGGTAGCTGGATATACAGTAGGTGAAGCTGGTTCTCTGGTTCATTATTTCAAGCTCATTTTTCTAAATAAATTACATTTAAGCATAAAAAGAGTTAACACTCATTTTTTTTATATTGTAGCTAAATAGATGTACATAAAATAGAAAAGACTGAAGTACTTTCACATTCTGTCGGATGTTAAAATTCCAGGCACATATCAGATTGTTCATCGTCGCATCCAAAATAGCTCTATAACCATGAGTGTTGGGGTGGACATTCCTATCAATGAATCCCCATAGGGCAAAGCTCATGACCCCCAAAACTGAACATTGGCTAGAATGGAGAATATAAGCATTTACTGCACCACTGACAGTGTTAACATAGGGATAGCTGGGGAAGATAAAGGGGTGCAAAGCTGGAGACACCACATGGTCAGTTCCCCTAGCATGTTAGCTCACCAAGGCCAAACTGGCATCAGGTATAATGCAACCACTGATTACCACATCCTGGGCATGGAGATCAAGGGGAAGAAAGCCAAGACTAACAAGGATATAGACAGGGTTTAGTCTAAACAAAGGACACGAAAAGGCTTTGGTTTAAAGACTTGCGTCTCAAAAGTAAAAATCGGCAAGATCTTGAAAGCAACAGTACAAGCGCAAACCATAATGCGAGGATCTGCAGATTTAGGCACAGATTGTAAGAGGCGGCTTTCCAACTAAGCGAGGCTCAAGGTCATTACTGCCATCAGCAAACCCCAAATCTCAAAGCTGGGGGAGAAATACCTCCTTCAGGTAAGCAGGAATATATTGATGTGTGGAGGAGGCCACCAGCCCACCCATAAAGGGTTTGGGGTGTCTAATACAGCAATACGGTGAAGGCAGCTAAGCCAAACTCATGAAGCCAAGTGCCAGCAGGTCCTTGAGCCTTGCCAGGTGTGTTTAAATCCAGGACACCCCCCAACCCCCCCCAGAGGGTAAAGTGCAGGCACTTCCTCGCCAACCAGTCAATCAGCCATTGGTAAGATGTTGAGATGTTGCTCTTCATGCTGTAACGGTGATGGCCAAGCATCGTAGAGCGTTGTTTCAAATGCATAGGTATCCAACAGGAAGGGGGGCAGCAGCCACCGGGCTGGGGGACAAACCCAGCCTCAGTGCCTCAGTGTGCTGGATGCTCTGAAGTATGACAAGAACTTGAAGCAGAGGCTGACCACGAAATACCAGATATTGCGTGCCATCTGTGACCTGGCAATGAAGACCCGCCACACGAGCACCAACAGGATGGTGTTAAACGTGTAGCGAATGTTCCTCAGCCTGGAAGAGAAGGTTAAACTGATGGGAGGGAGGCAGCATTTTCAAAACACAGCTAAGATACACCCAGCACTCAAAGTTGGAGGAATCAGATGTTCAGGCGCATGTCGAGACTATGGCCTTGTAGCTGGTCAAGCCCTTACTTATTGAGGTGCTTCCTAGCTGCCGGCAGTCCTGACAGCTCCTCGTTTAGGACATACTTCTTGGTCCCCATGCAGTAACTCTCCATGTATTCAGCCCAGTGCAGCTGTCTGACATCGAAGTTAAACATCTGGAAGAAGAGATTATGGATTGATAAAACTGAGCAAGCATACAGCTAAAGTTCGATGGGATTAACCTCAAAAGCAGATCGAACTGCCAGCCACATCCCAGTGCATTAAAGTCATGCTGCACACTGACTTCCCAGCACAAGTGTCATTTCTGGGCTTATGGAGGGCATTCAAGCACAACATCATTACACACACACACTTCACTCCAAGCATTCCAGATATCCACGGGGCAGCATTTCAGGCACAATGACCCCATTCACACACAGACACACACACAGACACACACACAGACACACACACAGACACACACACTTCTCCTTCCAGTTATACTACATTCCCCATGCATCGTTCGTGACCACACGCGCCAGGGCAAACCGCCTACGTCAGCTGTAGTGAATTTCCATGGCACCAGAGCTGTCCGCCTCGTACATAGCACCATTAAAAACACCTACAGGAGTCATGGTTCAAAGATGTGTATTACATAATCAGGCTGGCCATCCGTCCATCACAGACCATATCCACATTGAAGGACAGCAGATCAAACCACAGCTGCCAGTTTAGTAGGGGCCCTGTGGACCTAACAGGAGGAGGGGCCGTACCTTCCGGTCCTGAGGGCTCATCTGATTCAGGAGCATAGTCACGTTATCAGTGTTCCACGTCCACGAGTGGCTGGTGAAATATTCCAGTACCATCATGGCCTTGTGGAGTCGTGTGATGGTCTTCATCATCCTGTCACCATGGGAACTTGTTAGGCATACAACGGTGGGGTGGGGAAGGCTCACTAACACTGCGGCCCTCCCCGGCACAGACAGCACCACCATACTGGATCTGGAGTCAGTGCAGAGACCAGAACATGACACCCATACCCAAAGGCCCTAGACTAGCATTTCCCAAAACAGTTCTCAGGGACCCACAGTCAGTCCACATTTCTGCTCCCTCCCAGCTCTCAGAGCAAAAATGTGGACTGTCTGCAGGTCACAGAGGACTGGATCGGGAAACACTGTCCTAGACAGACAGGGTGAGGGCAAGATGCTCACTGAGCTCAATTAGGAGGCCCAAAACAGAAGCTCATCTGGCATGTCTTGGTACAATCAAATGGTCATTCCACTGACAAATCCAGTATTCAGGAAATTATAGTAGGAAATGGTTTGGGAATAAAACTGATGTGGGAAAGTAATGGATTCACAGGAGGCAGTCATGGAGGAGAGGGGCTGCAGAAAGGGATGTAGTAGTCATCTCCAAAACTACCGGGCTCATGTAGCATGAAGGAGGACCGAGAGGGACAGGACGGGAGGAGCAAGAGGAAGCCGAGCGTATATGCACCGTGTACCTCTAAGAAGCTACTATTTAACAACAAAAGCCCAGCTGGTCTGCTAAATGTCCTGCTCGGCACAACAGCTGATGTAAGTTCCTAGTGTTCACAGCTAGTGACGGATTATAAAGATCACTGTGCATATCTATCGCTCAGTTTCCCCACCAGACAAACAAAGAATGGAGTCACACGTGATTGGGCAATTAAAAGGTGAATTATTCAAATCAGAAACCAAGGATGAAAACTACAATCTATTGGACAGATCATTTTCCCTAACTAACATGTGTCCAGCTGCTTTATACTGTATGAGTGTAGACCATTAGTTGCAAATCCACATCCTCACAAAATGCCTCTGATTTCAGAAACTGGGAAGGACCAGTGTATTGCTTGATACCAAACACCCCACATCAGATAAGATTCATGTTCTACATGCAAAATGTTATCTGTTGCATTCATCCATTATGAATCAAAGCCAGTGAGAACTCAGAACTAGTCAGAGCTGCCATTATTTCAAATTTAGCCCCACCCCCCACCCCCAGAGGAGGAGGAACTGGGAGTTTCTAAAGGCAAAGTGGTGGGCACTTGGTATCAATGCAACCCAAAGATGATAGTCTGACCCAGGCTGGTGGCAGATGATTACGGTGCAGCACAGGGGTCCTACGTCACCCCCAGACTTAATGGCATGACTCGCAAAGGAGAAATGGCAGGGCAACTGGCCGATCAGAGGCTCAAACGAGGCAGGAAACCAATGATAAAGCTAGAGCCTCGGTGCCAATGCCAAGTGGGGGAGGGCAAACATTAGACACTCCCAGTGGCGTCACGTCCTGCACCCACAAGGCCCACATGTGACATGTGTGACACAAAGAGCCAAAGCGCCCTCCTATGCCCCCTGGGAGCAACAGCGCGCACCAGTGGCCGCGGCTCCGAGTCCGATGCCATGAAGTCGAGCAAACAGCTGAGCTTGCTTCCTCCCCGCCAGCAACACCCAGGGGTGGAGGGAGAGAGTGGCAGCCAGACCTTACCGCGGCTGGCGGCCCATCAGCCTGAGGTAGCCGTCATAGAGCAGCGCGGGCAGCGTGTGACTCACTGTGGTCCAGTACTGATTGGTAAAGGGGTTGGACCGCAGGTTTACATTGGGCCGCCTGAATGGCTGTTCTAAGGGGTTGGTCTTGAAGGTCATGTTTATACAGTACTCTGCAGAGAGAACATCACAGCAGCCTTTAACAGAGGCAGACACGTACACGCACACACTGGGGACGAGGGAGCAGAACCAGGCGCCGTGGCCTGCCGTTATGCGCCCTTACCCAGAAGGCAGCTTCACACGAACCCCTAGCTACGGCGAGAGCTCGCGGACGGACAGGGTGGGGTGGGGCGGGCCGGTGCTGAGAGCGGCGTTTACCTGGGCGCTTTTCCTGTCATCCGGAGGTAGAGATCATATAAGAAGGCCGGGGCCTTGTGACTCACAGCTATCCAGTACTGATTGATAAGGTGATTGGATGTGAGATTAACATGAGGCCTCCTGAAAGCCTGCTCCAGGGGCTTCCTCTTGAAAGTGGATATTACATGGTACTCTAAGGGAGAGAAGTGTGGCAGAGTGAAGCCAGCGGGGCCCTCGAGGTCACCTCTGCAGCGCTCAAACCGGCCGGCTTTAATAGAGGCTGCAGTGAGCGATGACGGTCAGGTTTCTGAAGATGATACTGTAAAGTGGAGCAGGAATAAGGATCTGCCCATAGCAGATCCACCTGGAAAGCCAGAGTACAGTCACGGGCACCTGCATCCTACGCAGTGTTTCAGTTTACAGCCATTCTATGCTGAGCAATTCCATGCATTCATCACAGAGAGCAATTAAATGAACTGACATGACTGTACATGTTCAATCACACTGATTAAATACTGATGTGCCAGAGGAACCCCCCCCCCCATTTGCAGGCAGTATGAAATCATATTTAAGCCATTTCTCAATCAGGCAAACCCAGATTAGACAACCTACTCCATTTAATAGAAGTAATGGAATCCTAATCGAAATTGCTTCCTAAAAATGACACTGACTATACAGGTGGCCAAATATCCAAGTGGAAGCCCTCCATTTAAACCCTGAGAAGTAGCCTGGACCATTTCCCCACCCCCACTGGCAAAAAGACTGTTCAAGAAACTGAGGCTCCTTCCCAGACTTAAAACATCTCAAACATCTGCATTTCAGCCCAAACATCTGCAGTAGATCTTCCCAAATGTATACAATTCCCACCTGCAGTTTGGCTATACTGGTCAACAATTCAGCAAGACAGTATCTGCCACACATTAGCCTGGGGGTGGGCTAACAGTCACACTACACTCTACATGAAAGAAAAGCTTCTGGCCTCTACGCAGAGCACATGGACTCGTGGGTGTAGAAGCCCTGCGAGTAATTTAATCTTATCTTCGGGCTAAGCTGCCAGAACCAGCCCTGTGTTTGGCCAATGGGAGCGGAGAGGGTCACAAACAGTCATGAAGCACCCAGAGATACTCGCTGGAGTCACACTGAGGCCATTTCAGTCAACCAGTGTTAAACGAGCAAAAATACAGCAAGAAGTAGGATGTTCCTACCGACTTCCCCCCAGTGGAACGGGTTGATGCCTCCGGTTGTGCAGTTATAGACCAGCAGACTCTTTGGTCTGCAATGGAGATACGGACCTCAAGGTCAGACAGGTCATTTAATAGCCCCAGCACCCCCAAAGACCCCGAGCCTCAGCCCTAGCCTACCTGCAGAATTTCTGCGAGCCCGAGTACCAGGCGGCCGCCAGAGTGGCGTTGATGACCACGTCAACCGGGACCAGGTCTGCCACGGCATCATTGGAGGCTCTCATGGTACGCAGGATGCCCTTTCCGGCCTGGGGGGGACAGGGCATTGAGCCATCTACCGGGGGGGGGGGATCTTTGCCCCTCCCCCCATGAAAACGGGAATGCAGTAAAAAGGCATGCTTACAGCAATGAAAATCCCACTGGGACCATTGAAGTTATCAATCCAGCCCTATTAGGGAAGAAGGAGACACTGCTGGAACATCGAAACAGGTCTGACATGTTAACAAGTCATTAAACCGTCCATGCGTGAGGTTTATCAAACGCTAATCACATATAGCGTCAAACCCAAGAGTGTTAGAGGAACTCAGAGAGACAGCCATTGGAAAAGGCAGGACCTGCAGCTGGGCTGAGACTCACAGGGAACGGCTCCTGCCAGCTGGCCCCCACAATCGAGGGCCGGATGATGGCCACGTTGAGGCCCCCAGACTCCTGTTGGACAAGGTACTCCGCCAGCGCCTTGGTGTACGTGTAGGTGTTGGGTCTGTCACCGATGAGCTTCGGCGTGATCAGGCTCACCAGCTTGTCATCCATCCACCTGTATAATAAAGCGAAGATGGAGATTATACTTAACACTATAGCCTGGTCATACACCCATAGCAACAAGTCACCCAACCAGAACTCATTTGCAGAAGGTAGCCTCTCATTCTTAAGCTCATGAAAAGCTCATAAAACCAGAACCACAAGATGGAAGCCCTTTAGGGCACAACAACAGTGACACTGCAGCATCGGTATGAAGCCTGACTGAGGGTCACGCGGTGCTCAAGAACAAACTCCAAAAGACGCCTCACGCATACACCCATGCAAGAGACACGTTCAAGTTTTTACCTGATTAAATGTTCTTATATGGACCTTCAGAGTCAGTGTAGTGATCACAGAATGCAGTCACACACTTAGACCTGCCGCTTGAAACCTCAATGGCAATACATTACCCAATATGTCTAAGAGGTTATTCATGACGACATCAGTGATTAGTTACATACTGCTAGGCAACTGAGCCAAGCATGTTCATGCAGATTAGAATGTGTACCAAGCCGGGGTTGGCACTGTACACCGTGTGTAAAGTACATTCACCCGGCTGTTCAGATTTATTGCATTTACCAAACATTAAAGTTCACTAGCCATTCAGCACTCTGTTCATACAGAACACTTCAAGAAAGCAATTGCTTCTTACTCCAGAGAGTCTATGAGCTTCTTGTAGTCGACAGGTGGCGGGTACACCATCTCCTCAATGACCGCGCGGTCACAGTTGGCATAGGCCGTGGACACGTGGATGAACACCTCCAGATGTTTCATCCTGTGAGCCAAAGTGACAATCTTCTGTGTGGCCAGGACATTCAGCAGCATGGCTTCCCTGCAACAGAAATCCTACGTCAGGGTTGGGTTTGCAAGTACAGGCAGTCCGCAGGGTACGAACGAGATCCGTTCCTTAAGTCCAAATCTACTTTGTAGACAAGTCGGTAAATAACAGTACGTCATAATTATTCAATAATAAATAAGCACAGGTACTGTACCTCAAGCCGACGAACTGCTGAAGCTGCTCAGTATTTTCACAAGAGTCACAAAGTAGTCCGTGCGTTCCTTATTACAAACCATTGTATTTAACCCAAATATTTAATATAATAGGCTTGATGACAGTGCATTTGTAAGTAAGAGTTGTCTGCAAGTCGGACATTCTTAACCTAGGGACTGCCTATATGGCAAACAAGGACGGCACAAAGCATCGTTTACAACCAGACAGGAAAGTGTTAGGAAAACAAGACTAGAGACGGGCATTTATCATCTTGATGCAAGCAGCTGTAAGGAATGGCCGTGCTTTCGGGCGCTTTGCTCACTTGAGCGGCTCGTTGAATCTCACAGTTGCAGCACAGTGGAACACGATGTTGATGCCGTCCTCCAGCAGCTCCTGGTCCTCTTTGCTCAAACCCAGCTCTGGCTGTGTCAGATCACTGCTTACGGCCACGATTTTCTTGGAAAAACATGGCTGCTCCTCTTTTAGCCTGTCAAAAAGCTAAATGGGGGGTGGGAGTTGGACTAAGAACACAGGCTGAAGACTAAGAAAAGGCATAACAGCTCTTGGGGGGGGGGGGGGGCACCAGCACAGGGCCGCACCTTGCAGTTGACCATGTCGGCGATACGTGCCCCGGGGGCCTGGCCTGCCTTCTGCCGCACCAGCACATAGGCTGCCTGGACATCAGGGCAGGAGCGCAGCAGCTTCTCCAGCAGGACTTTGCCCATAAAACCGGTGGCCCCCGTAATGAGCACAGTCTTGCCAGCATAGTACTCCGGAATGGTGGCCATGACGATGACAGTAGCCCTTTGCAAATGGTCCCCTGCAAGAAGGAACGCACACGGTTATCAGAGGAGGCTTACCAGCGTAGGCCAACAGAGAAGGCCTCCTGGAAAATGGCCTGAACATGCAGCACAGCTCCCAAAAAGGAGCTGACCGCTGCAGCATTAACACACTGATCGTTTCTTAGAGCCTCAAAATGAGTACAGTGAAAAGAAACAACACTGCGATGAGTCACAAACAGCCACTTGTCACCAGCAAAGCAGCTCTATCTGATCCAGTGAATCATTAACAAACCCAAACCAATCTGTGCCAATTACAGATAACCCCAACCGAGAATGACAGCAATAACAGCCCCATCGTCTTCAAATGCCTTTTCAGTTTACACACTTGGACAATCACAGACCACACTCAAATCCATCACACTGTGAAGCAGGCCAGGCGAAAATGCGGAGTGATTTTGAATGGCTCCTGACAGCTTGGCTCCTGTGTCCTCCCTGCTCAATGCAGGGGCTTGCAGGTAACGCAGCACCATCGCACCAGCCTCCCTGCTCAGTGCAGCAGTTAGAACAAAATACTGCTGCCCCACAAGGAGACAGCCGTGGGAACCTCGTAAATGGTGGCACCCCCCAGCATTATGTGTAAAAGGGGGTAGTTCCTTTTATACTGTGAATGTAGCTACTTTTCAAAACACAGTCAGAGCTCGACTCTGAAAGCGGAAGCTCTGTGGCGACATCGAGACCTCAACTGCAGAGGCCACAGGCTCAAACGAGGGCGCCATGCAGCCGTGCCATGGAGGGGCTTAAACTACAGGAACTACTGCTGGACAGGAAGTAGGGCAGTTTCAAGCCAAACCTGAACAAAACTGCCCCAAGAATTCACATTAGTTCATTTATAATCTGACAGACAGCGACTTCATTGTGTGCCAGTTTAGCAAATCTGATGTGTTAAATTGAAACACACACAAACACACCTAAAAAGATTTCTATGTGGGCGCTCATGTTAGAAAGCGATTTCAACTTCTCAAACGGTACGGTGAATCACAATTTAAGCTTTAGGTACCTACAATACATTGTTAAAATAGGTGGATTTCATCTACTCAAAGAGCACTACTACTCGGTAACTGAAGGCCAAAGCTGACTCGATGTAGGGGGTTTTCAAAAGCTGCTTTTCGCTCCCGAAACTGGTCCTCTTAGCAGACAGCCAATACGGCATACCCCCCCCTCCCAGTCCCTGAATGCTTCTAAACAGCGAGGAGAAAGTGGGTACGCTGCAGTATCCTAAGTTTTATACATGACCTGGAGAGCTGGCATACCAAGATATCGGTTAAGGAAAAGCCCGGAGTGTGCAGTACTGCGGCTGCCAAGTGATCTCACATTTACTGGAGCCTGCGGAGCTGCCTTTTCAGGGCAGAGCTACGCCGCGAGCTGCCAGCCCCGTCCGCCGCAGGCTGAGCCCGGAGTTAGCGAGGCATTAACCCGGCTGCCCGCACCGTATTAACGTATCTAAAGCACAACGGCGGCTGCTCATCCGGCTACGCAACACCGAAAGCACAGACCGACAAGTTTGAAGCGACAGCCAGGGAAACATAAGCCTGCGACAGCTCCGCACACTTACCGGGCCCCACCAAAAAAAGTAACTTTTAAAATGTACCCAGGCAATTCGTACAAAACTATATAAAAAGCAATACCGGGAATTAGCGGCTGTTTTAACTACCCGGCGTGGCACATGTTACCAGGTTACATTAGCATTAGGTTTGGTTAATCATCAAGTCAGCCAAGGTTCATAAACCTGGTTAATGTGCACCTGCCTGCTTACTAACCCGACTAACCCCTAACCTTATCGCAGAAGCAGACGAAGGCTGAGGCACCTCCCCGAAGATACTGAAGCAGGGGACCGTAGTGCAGAGCCAGCGGGGGTCCCGAACCCCTTCACACTGCCGCTCCGGACTCGCGACACCGCGCGCATTACCTGCATTTCTTGGAAACCCCAGCGAGCCCGTTAGCTTCCCGTCCCTTAAAATTTGTCCGTTCCATCCATCTTTAGAGCGACTCTGTGCAAACAGCGCCGACCAAAAAGTCATCTTTACCTGTGACACTCAAGTGGCCGTCACCCCCTTTTACAGCAGACCTCCGGCGTTCAGCAGCTCGCAATTCCACAGGCCACACGGACACACACTGCAAACCGCTATGTGCGCAGGGACCGTCGGCAGAGCTCGCTGAATAATGGGCTCTGCCTCCGCTGTTTGACCACTGAGAGAAGGCGATCGCTTATGCCTAACAGGAAGTGATGCAAATAAACGCCTCGAGTCACACTGGCGGCTTTGAGTGTTTCGTGTTTTACGCATTCGCCAGCTCCTTTTCTCTGTATAGGTAATTGCAGTTATCTATGATGTGTTTTATCGTTGCACTGATCATTTTTGCGTTCAACATGTTTGTACAACTTATAATTGCTGTCTAAATTTCGCAACGTGCAGCTGTATTTATGATGACAAATATACTGATGGACCTCTGTGCTGTTATTCATCTTAGTTTATTCATGCAATGTGTTAATAAAGAGTTGTTGTTTTTGTCTCTTGGAAATTGCAGGAAAAGGTGCCGATACCAGTTTAACGTATAAGTTCGTTATTGAGTACAAAACCCTTATTTGTAATAAACTGCATAACTGAATTTAATAGACATCTTGTAGTTTTTAAAAATTTTGTAATAAAAGAACTAGGTATGAAAAAACTAAAGAAATGTTAAAAGCAAATAGTTATATATTAGCGCTTAATTCTTCTTGGTCACCCTTAAGTTTTTCTTTCGTAGAAAGGACTATAGCCTTATGTACTGTGTTAGCCTTGTTTAATTCTTTTACTGTGACTTTAATAGGTTGGCTCTGTATGAAACTGACATTTGTGGGCGGAAATTTTAACGTAAATCACACTGCAAGTATTTAAACGAAATTTTTATTGCATACATTGCAGTGTGAATTTAACCATGTTTCTTGCATGATGAAACTGAGAGTTTTCTAAATGCATTTCTTACACGACTTATTTCCTAAAGCGAATGTATTTAGTGATATCGCTGAATCTGGACGACTCGTACGGGCATCAATGGAAGAGAAAAAAATACTCAAGATTTATAGCTGACTGAATAAAATGGTTTGCGGTTCTCGGACAGCAGGAAGAATCTGTCGTATTTTGTTCCAACTGATCTTTTAAGTAATTAGTAATTACAAGTGATTCAGTTGTTCCGTAGTAACTGCTGATTAAGTATTCGTTACTACAGAAATCTGTTTCCATGTTTGAATTTGCATAATGTGAATTTGTATGGGTTGTGCATGTATATGGCTACCCTTTAAAATGTCTTTGCATTTGTAAGACTGAAATTTCACATATAGCAATATTCAACCGTTTCTGCGTTCTCATTTCTTGATTATATAATTGCCAGGAATCCAGTCCAGTTAACTGGGTGATGATTGGAGCCTTGTCTGTTTGTCTGAGATTACGGAGTGCTTTAATGTTTAACAAACCAGCTTGTTGGGATAAAAAGAATTACTTAGTCAATCATTTGCTTTTAATGATGAAGTATGGCTGAAATAGTGTTAATTAGATGTATATGGTCATTAAAGATGAAAACAAATGGAAACCAAACACTGATAAAAGAATTATAGAATCATTATTGAATGATAGAACACTTATAAAAAAAACGTACGTGATCACTTATTTTTTTTTCATACATTTCTATAAATCAAATTTGCTATCGCAAATAGGGTATTATCCAATATCCATAATGTACAGTGAAACTAGCAGAATAAAACTATCCTTGTTTGAGAATTGGGTTTTCAAACACCGCCCTCTAGTGTAAATATATTTCACATTTATCACGAATCGCAATAAAGTGATAGGAGTGTCCGAAATACCCTGTCAGTATTGAATAAGCAGCAATGCAAAATGGGTGGCAATTCAAAACAATACCTCATATATTAGACACTATGCATGTTTTAATTAACTAACAAACAAACATCGAATATGCCTAAATCTGTTTTTGTTTATGTGATAATATGGGCAGCACGGTGGATTGTTGTTTAGTAACGTAAGCTCAAACCCTATATGTGTGTTTCTGTTGGTCGGTTTGTACCTTCTCTACTCTTCCAGCAGTCCAGAACAGTCCAGAGGCAGTCAGTTCTATAGGCGGCATAGGCAGCCGCCTAGGGCACCAATTTCTGATTGACGTGCTAGCCAATTTCACTTTACCTCGGACTGGGGGCGCCGGCGACGATGATCGCTTAGGGCGTCACTTCGGCTGGGACCGGTAATGGATGGGTAAGTGTGGAGTTTGGGTTAGAATGAACCTTTATCGACAGCCCGCTGAGAGTTTTAACCAGCAGCAGTACCGACAGGGTAGTAAACAATTCACACAACGCTCACACTCGGAGTTAGACGCTAGCGACGCGTTCTGCAGCAAACATTGCGTGGGAGGCTGCGCTTGCTATTTACACTAAATGCACAGGTACACACACGTGAAATTACAGAATCGACACATTTCTGTAACTTTAAGGTGCGGCACAAAGCATGCTGGTCATCCGCCTAATTATTTCCCCCACAACCAGCTCTATGGCATCACGCTGCCCCCACCTGAGAGGTCAGCTGTCCCAGTAGCCCCCAAATCCAATTCAAAGTCCTGAAAATGTAACAGAGGCTGGAATTGTCACAGACAACACAGTCCTCAAAGTCCCTGGTGTACCTTCTTGCTCTGGCATGTCCTAGTCTGCCCACGCTGCATGGGGGTCAGGTTGGGCCAGGGGGTGATATGGTGCCAGGCAATCCCTGTGTAGGACCACAGTCTTCTGTTACTCGGTTAGCTGCATGCAATAAATTGCATTAGAGAGCTACTCGAGGACCTCACCCAGTCCCCTACAATGGCAGTCCAGCTTGGGTCCCTCTTTGCGGATGGGGCAGTACACCCAAACTGTCAAAATCCTGCCCGCAGCTGCATGCATGGTAAGGGCGCTTCTGTCATTGTGTTGGGCCAGCTCATGCACCACTCTCAGATATGCTTCACAGGATAGTCTTCACATTACCCAGCCACTTGCAGACCTCATCAAGCTTCTGCTCTTCAAAGTTCTGCCTTTCTTGATGAGCTTTTCAGCTGTGGTCGCTGCATTCTGGTCAGTACATAGCCATGAGTATTTGAACTAATAATAAGAACATAAGAAGTTTACAAACGAGAGGAGGCCATTCGGCCCATGAAGCTTGCTTGGGGAGAATTCAACTAGAGTTGTTAAAATCTTATCTAACTCTGATTTAAAGAAACCCAAAGTTTTAGCTTGTACTACACTAACAGGAAGACTATTCCATACTCTAACTACACGCTGTGTAAAGAAGTGCTTTCTCAAATCCAGTTTAAAATTCTCTCCTGCTAATTTCCACCTATGGCCACAAGTTCTTGTATTTGAGTATGTAGTGGTTCCCACGTCATTATGGGGCACAGGGCCCAGGATGTCCACCTTGACCCTCTCTGTGGGCACTCCCACCTGGTACTGCTAATGGGGGGCTTAGACAGGCGGCTTGAGTCCTCTTGGGTGGTGCACGCATCACAGTACTGCAAAAACAGTTTTGTGTCCTGGCTGCAGTCGGGCCAGTAGGACTGGGACTGCAGCTTCCTCAGTATCTTTGCCACTCCAACGTACCCAGCTCCTAACATGCAATGCACCACCCTCAGGACAGTGGGATGTAGGCTCTTGGGAGCCGGCAGCCGCGGAAGGTGCCTTATGCTATCTGGGACCCACCGGCACTGGTACAGCAGACCAACGTGCTCCTCGTGGGCTGTGAGCAGAGAGTCTTGGTCTCCTGGTCGAGGGCGGAGACCTCCTCCACTCTGGTTGCCTCCTCACCTGATGTTTTGATACAAGAGGGGGATACAGGGCTTTCGAAGGAATATGCAGGCGTGCTTAGGTCCCAATATACCCTTTGTTACAGTTATGAATAATAATAGTACGCTTTTATTATAATCATGATTGCTGCATAAACATATACTCCCCTTCTACACAGTTTCAGAAGCCATATACACATCAGATGATTATACCATATGTTATATATATAATAAATGGTAATTGCGGTTAATGATAAAACACACACACTAATGCTACTGCCTTTTTCCAATATGAGATTGCAAAGCTATATACACTCGGACATACTATCATCACCCACCTTCCACACATGGACTAGGGAGCCCTTTTCAGTCCTAGCAGGAGACCAACACGTGTTCCCGAGAAATGCCAGGCGATGCACATTCTATCCCATGGCTGAACTCCAACCAGCACTGAGTTCTCCCCTCCTTTATACTATACTTTTTTGGTATTTACTACAATTGTGCAGGAGTGGGGAGCGAGCTGGCCAGGCACACACCCCACTCGGGCACAAATCAAATCCTCTTCCCTTATCGCTCAATTAGTTCGTCCTTGTGTCTCAGCCTGCAATCTCCAACTCCCAACCACCTGTAGCTTCCCAGCCTTGAATCATTGTTTTAGTCTAAATTCCATTCCCTTCAGTGCGTTAAAACAAAGTCGCCTAAGTGCCCTTTACTGACCCCATAAAAATACCTGGGATCAAGTACCCCAAAAATATACTACTTTGTGATTTCAACATAGTATGCTAGCAAGGAGGTGAATCATGGACGTACAATGGGCTCACACATTTGAATCTCAGGATGGTCAGACCATACACGTATTGAACCATTAAAGACCTCCATCAATTCATATGTGTCTATTCGGGTGACCGTCCGGTCCCGAGAATGTTGTACAATTGTCACTTCCCAGTACTTTATGGTAATGTGGGATAATTAACAACCTGTTTAATTCCACACTATGTTGGTATCGCAGTCGTCTGCAAGTCTGTCTCATTACGCCTGAAGCCAACCCCTGACTCAGGCCAGCACTGCATCACGCACAGATGCTGGTGGCCAACAGTGTCTGGTCCCAAGCTACAGGTTCTCCTGCAATCCACCTTTGGCTACGGTCCTCAGCATGCTGGGAGTGACAGCAGTCGTCCGTCTCACAGAGGTGTCAAAAAAGAGCATCCATGTTGCCATGGAACCGTCATACTCCTGCAACACCTCCAGCCAGCTGTTCCTGAAGAGGGGGACACTTTCAATCATTTAGGGAGCAGTTGTCCTAGCTCCCCCAGCCCCCCTCCCCCATGTGTGTTAGGTAATCCGCCACCCTGGTCCACTTCCTGCCACCATCTTCCAGGAGGGTCACCTTATCCACGCCGAGTTGGAGCATGGACTTGGACATGTCGATGTGAGCCCCCAGACGGAGCATCAAGTCCAGTCTGATGATGCAGGGGTCACAGATATAGGCCAGGCACACCTCCAACTCTGTGGTCTACCCCACCAGTCCGATGCCCCTTCCATGCACACACCGGTGACAGATGCATGCCAATGGAGCCATCTGGTTAGTGCCTAGGAGAATGACTGGAGGGATGAGGGTGATGGTGGACCCTCAGCTGGCCCACTTGATGAAACGGGGGTGAGGGTGTGTTGGTGATGCTGGTGACGAATCCCTTGCAGTCACAGGTGGCAGGCAGCATGGCACAGCTGGTGGTTGGTGTGGTGTTGCTGGAGGAGACAAGATCACTTTAACCCTCTCCACCTCTGCTAGAGCATCACCCAGTGTAGGAAGGTCTCTTTTCGGTGACAACACTCAGCTCAAGTTCTGGGTGAGTGGGTCCCCTCTTTTGAGTCATTCTTTGTTGGCAAAAGAGAATGGCAGTTTTATAATAAGGAAGACAGTGATGACACCAAACACTGGGAGCTCAGGCGTGTGACTTTTTGATATTTGCTTTGTGGGGGAGGAAACAAACCTGATAAACAAATTTTGTTCAAAAGAGGGAGAATTTTTTGGATGTCAAGGGACGGCTGAAGGTAATTGAAAAACTTTTCTAAAATGCATTTATTGTCACAGTCGCAGAATGTATTTGTTTTTTTTTTTAATTTGTGTGGTTTCTTGATTCCCTGTTTTTTATAGCGTGAACAATAGTAATTTACTGGCTGGCCTGTCTGATCCCCCTTTTTTGAAAAACAAAAAACGAAAAAACGCCATTTTGTTTGGCCACTAGAGGGGGCCTGTGAAAATAAATGAATAATCCTGCCGTGGTGCAGGCTGTCGGCAGAGAGCGCCTTACCTGAATGCGCCACTCTAGAGGTTTTGGCTTTGAGAAATTCAGACTGTGCACATGACAGGGATCCTATTGGGACTCAAATTCTTGGTCAAGGGATGCAGATATTTGGGGTGCAAGTCTTTTACTAATGCATGCCCTGTTAATTATTTGAATGATAATTTTACAATTGAAAACAATGACCTTGACTGGGTCGCTTCCAATTTCGTTGAACCCAGATGGTTTTTTTAGGACTGACCTGAACTGCACTACAACATTATAAAGACAAATCTTATTACAATATTTCTGGGAAGTGTCTGTTTTAAAACAAAAAAGTATATTTGTCTTTTGGGGAGTCACATCAGCAACAGACGGGAGACTTTCCAAGGCCAAGGACTGCAGCTCGTTCTGGGGAAAGCCCAGACATTTCATGGCCAGCTGGGGGAAATCAGCCTCAGGTTCCTGCACACCATCACTTGTGAACAAGTTCCCAAGGCACTAACAGCTCCTGGGACCAACCCCTTTAGCCAGGGCTGGGTGTGGTGTTCATTGGAAAGGGCTTATGATGAGCCTGGATCCTATCCCAGGAAGCATAGGACACAAGATTGAGGTACACCCTGTCTGGGATGCCAGGTCAATTTATAGAGATTCCAGTTAACCTAAGTGCATGTTTTGTTCTGTGGGATTAAACTAGAGTAGTCGGGAGGAACCTGTGTGACAGGGAAAGGACGTGTCAGTTCCACACAGACACAGTGGAGATCGGATTCGAACCTACAGCCCTGGAGGTATGAGGCTACCCAGCTTCCCACAGAGCAACTCAGCAGCCAATCCATTATTATTATTATTATTATTATTATTATTATTATTATTATTATTAGTAGTAGTAGTAGTAGTAGTAGTAGTAATAGTAGTAGTAGTAGTAGTAATAGTAGTAGTGATCCTCCTACATCCACTTTTAATTGTTTCCACTGAAAATAATGTCTTATGTGTATCCGTATTAAAGGCTAAATAGATTACTCTACATTTCTACATTTCAGACTGTTTCAATTAAAAGGACTTCTTATAGTCCGCAAGAAGCCCGGTTTGGTGCTTCTGGTCAATGGAGCAGCAGAGAGTTTGATTTTGGGGGTATACAACAATAATATAGAGGCAAAGGTCTATTTATAGCGGGAATTAAGCCAAATATTGGTGGGTACACAGTCCCCCCCGCCCCTGCTTCTGGCCACTGAAATGGGCATTTGCAACCTCCCGGTCGATGGGGGGGGGGGGTCGGCCGACTGCCGGCTGACAGCCGGGGCGGCTGGCGTCACACGCCGCGGATTCCCCGGCATCACAGCCAAAATGGCGGAGCTGTGAGTGGGGTCGGCGCTGCCATGAGCCCGCGGAGCACATTAATGCTGCATTAAACGCGTAGGAGCTAGATGATGAAACCGCGACTGTAGTCGGAGCAGCGCACATTGTGAGAGGACGCCTATCCAGCTCTTTTCCCCGCGCTGTGAGTATGCTGCCGTGCATAGAGGTCGCAACTCCGGCTACGGCTCGACTCTGCTCAGCGCGGCCCCGCGGTCCCTGCGCCGGGCTTGGTCATCGGGGACGCGGATCATCAGCGCTTAACGGAACCGGTGCGCCCTGTGTTTTAAACAGGTTTCTCATTGTTACAGTGGGACCTGAGCGAGGTTTATATTGTAGACGGCGCGGTGGGATGCGAGAGTAACCTTAATGCACAGCCTACCGTTCTAGATCACTATGTGGGCTGCTACGATCATTGCTTTAATATGTAGGGATAACATGACATCTGGTGAATTTTACTGTGATTTTAAAGTCTGGTTCGATATCAACATTTCTTGAATACATGGACAGATAAATAGGCCGGGTATTTTACACTTTGATCTGGCTGGGTTAGGTTTAGCCGGGTTTGTAGGAATTGAAAATAGAGGCTAGTGTCCCCCCCCCTCACCCCCCAAGTCCGCGCTGCTCGCCACCGGCTGGAATAATAATAATAATAATAATAATAATAATAATAATAAAAGAGCCGCCGGATTCAGTGCTTTGTCGGCTTTAGAAGCAGCTTTAACGGTTGTCGCCGTGGTCAGCGGTGGCCGATCAGTGCGGATGTGATGCCCCCAACCCTTTCCCGGCAGCGCCGATGCGCTCCAGATGTGCGGTCGGCGCGGGCACGTGTCTGCGCGCGCCGGGGCTGAGCCGGGCAGGGGTTCGGCATGGGGGTCAGGGATTCGCATGAAACAAGACGCCGTGCATGGCTCGTGCATGGGCGCCTAAATACGGCGTGTCACAGATGGTGGACAGTCCGGGTTATTTTTAGCTTCCTGCTTCTTACAGGCGGTCGTACAGGGGACGGTGCTAATCATCATGACAGTGCTAATAGCAGTCAAAACCCAAGAAATGCTGATCACAATATAACTGAACATTTGGTTATTTAAAACCGTTAGAAATACAGGAATAGCCATTTGAGTTCTTGTGATTATTAAATTTGAGTCAGGCAATTAAGCACCCGGTCTTAATCTAATCCTTCGAGATGTCCCGGCGGATTAGGATGTAATGCAGCAATTCACGAGTTGTGAGTGTTTTATGCAAAGAACTGAACATTTCTGAGAATCCAGGGCTCAGTGATTCCGGCTGCGTTAGAAATGCATCTCATCAACAATAATACTTCGGCATATAGCTTGTTAGATGTACAGAGAGAGAATCATGTATTAAAAGTTCCTCCCGTGTTTTAGCTGCAGAGGCTTACTTCCATTGTCAAATTTGTGTCTGGGTGTCTCGTTGGCTTCCTGACATTGTTTTGGTTTTCGTGTCCTCGAAGAGAGCAGTTATCCGCAGAGGCCGGGCGAAGGCTTGTCTGGACACATCATGCGTTATGCAGATTCACTGACATAAATACACGGAGAAGGCATACCCCTGTGATCTGACAGGCTCAGCTGCTCCCTCCCTGTAAACACAAACCGTCCCCGGGCTCGGCCAGCTGGCCGGGCGGCTGCGTGAGCTGGCAGTCCGAAGAAGAGCTGTGAGGAACTGCAGAAGGACTCGTTAAAGGAAAACAGGAGAGAGCGCAGAAACTCCCAGGGTTAGCGGGGACGCCGTCTTTACAGGACGTGGTGAATGGGATGGCTTCAGGGTGCGACTCGCCGCGGAGGGAAAGCTCAGAGGTGAGATCCGCTTGCACAGGTGAAGTAACACTGCTAGTAACAACGTCTGAAAGCTGTGCCGACGCCTCCCGGGCAACTGAGGCGGCCGGACTGAGCAGCGCTATTCGTTTATGCTATGCGCTGCACACAAAAAGAGTAATGACGGAGATCAGAGTCGGTGGTGATGATGCTGCAGGGACTTACATCTCCCATCGCTGTCCCCGCAAATCAGACCAAGCCCTTGAAATCAATGTATTGTTTTATAGAACAGTGCAAAATATGCGTGTCATTTGTTTACAGGCAAACCCATATTTGTATGAAGGAGAAATATGTAAAGCAAGCTTTAGCAAAACATAAATGAGAAGACCGCATTGTGTTAAATGCCGGTAATTACATATATATTGTCTAAATTAAACTAACGCTAAATAAACTTAAGCCTAATAATAGCGCCTAACTGTGCATTCTCCTTTAAATAGGTACATTCAGAGGACAAGGTTTGGGAATACATATAGTTATTAGATTAACTCCAAAGCGATGTGGTGAAACTGTAAACAATGTTTAAAATAAGGTTTAAATGCTTATATACACTTTAAAATGTCAAACAGTAATTAGAATGTTATGCTAGCAGGAACCTTCTTAATTCCTCATTGTGTTTGGGCGGCCTGGAGTTGCCTAAACACTGACTGATAGTGTTTTGTGATTAATTAAATGACCCCCAGCCACGACCTGCCTCTGAGTGCTTATGGTAGACATGTTTTCTCCATGAGCTTACAGTTTGGCTCTGTAGGTATTGTAGAAAATGACACGCCGTTCTCTGTCTGGAAGGAGTCAGCATCCTGGGAATTGAGCAGTGTGCTAGTTTTGCTTGGAGTAATTATTGGGTTTCGTGCAGTTAATTACATGACGGTCTTCCTGCCGGCGTGAATTCTGCCTTATTGCCTGACCAGTCTGTGTGAGAAAACGGCAATCTGAATGAGAACAACATTAAGTGTTTTCCTCGCTGTGGAATATAACAATGGCTGATCTCTGGTCAGTGTGTGCAGGGTGCCATCACCATGCTAAAGAGAGTAGGGATGCAGCACCTGAAGATACGGCGACCCAAAGGCTCTCTTAGAAATCAGTCTAAATTAAATTAACATGCATTGTTAGAAACGATCATCTCAACCTTCAGTATAAATTGTCCGGTGATATTTACCTCTTTATTCACTAACCTATATCGACTGCTTTTAAAAAACAGTCACCATGTTAGGTGGAAGCTTCTGGGTTCAGCGAGTCGAAGCCTCAAGATGAAGAGTAGAAAGAATCTAGACCCCACCTTCCAAGAGCTCAAACTTAGACATTGAACTACTTTGAACAGCTAAGATCTTAAGTCAGGTTGCTTGCCAAGGAGGGTATTATAGAATCAGCTGGAGAGAGGAGGATGGTTCCTGGGGGGGTGAGCCCATAGGCCTTGGGAGAGCTTTAGAAATGTCCAGGGTCAGACAGCAGCCCTGTGTGCCTGAATGGCGCAATGGGGTGACTGCGGGTTTTATTCATGTAGCTGGATGAAGGGCCGAGCCAGCTGGGTGCAGAGCCTTCTGGGCCGAGCCTTGGAGCATCTCCTCTTCTGTTCTGCATGACAGACTGGCTTGGTTTCTGAACGTTAAGTTTGATACTTATTTATGTGACAGGTCACATAAACCATGGATTGAAAGTGGGGGTGGATGGAAAGATCGAGTTAACTGTGCATCTCTGCCAGTGAGTGGTGGGTGGAGTGTTGAAATCTCATTACCCAAATGACATGCTGTAGTGTTCGTTCCAGGATGATGTGAAAGTGGGATCGTGTCCTGTAAAACTTAGGGACCAGTGGCTTTACCAAACCAGCCCTCACTGGAGACTGCTGTCAGGTAAGCAGTAGGGTAACTTAAAAGATGCCAAATGTGGTAAAACCTTACATACGACTGAACTATTCATAAGGATAAACAGTTAAGAGAAAGTATACAGTTCTAGATGGCTTTGTTCACTTCGCCTTTGTCGTGTCCAACCTGACTATTGTGAGGTATAAAAGTGGATGTTTTTGTTCAGAAAAATCCAGAGGCATGTTGTCATGTTTTTCTGGGCTTTTGATGAATTAAGAAGCTGATAATTTGCTTTATAATCAAAGTCA